>VDFB02191611.1:0-151835 GCA_007258455.2 Sequoia sempervirens
AAATTTTCTTGTGACCCGCAGAGATCAATAGCTTCCTTGTAAGGCAGCACCTCAGGAAGGCCGATGCCTACTTGGATATAAAAAAGCAGCTGGGAGAGTGGATGAATGATTGCCTCAATGTCAGATGCTATTGGGGGGTTGCTGAATTCCTTGAATGCCTCTGGGTCTTTCTCTTTCTATTCAATAACCTCCGCAATCTGAGTAGTTGTGGCAATGGAGCCATCCTCGAGAAATGGGGATGGCAACCCCAGCTCACCTAACTCAAAGAAACTTCCCTGTATACCGTCAAGAACCTTGCTTAGAAAAGCCATTGCTGCCTTAGTGCACTGAAAAGCAGAGTGACAATGGATGAATTTATTAGCAATTTGAGTAGTAATGTCTCGATCCTCGATACTTGCCTCAGCAAGGATTTCGTCTAAGATGGAGTATAGCTTGTTGAGCAAGTCCCTTGCCTTAGGAACCTTTTCCAGGATGAAACGTGGGAATTGCTCCATTGTGTCGTGGGCTTCCTAATTGAGTCTTGATGCCTTGTCGATGAATCGGAGAGTAGGCTGCAGTGCTAGGCAGAAGGTCTTGACCTTCTCCTAATGAGAAATATACAATTTTCTAACCAGCGGAATGACCTCAAGTTGGGCAGGGGCAGGTAGCGGAGAGGCTTTAAGTGAAGAAATCTTCGCATCTCTTGAAATAAGGGCCTTGGCTAATTCTGCCTTCTTCTTTTTCTTGGCCGCCAACTGTAATTGTAGGCGCTCCATCTCTTTATTCCAAGTTTGTTCAGCTCAGGAGTGGTTAGCCAATTGCTCTTCCAATGAAGCTTTTGTCTCTCGGAGCTTGTCTTCTAGTTTGGTATTTGTCTCTCGGAGCTCCTCTTCTAGTTTAGTCTTCAGGCCTTTGAATTTGGTCTCTTTCTTCTGTACCCTTTGTTGATACTGTTCTTGTAGGTGCTCCATTTCTTCACCTTTCTCTGCCATCTTCTGACTGTACTCAAGGCGGAAGCATTCAAGCTCCTCCCCTATCAACCGTAGGCTCTGTTGCGCTGCTTGGTTTTGACTCTGCAATTCTTTTAATAAGCCTGGGTCAAGAACCTGGGTCTTTGCAATTTTGCCCCAAAGCCTGTTTCTCTCATTCTCTGTTGTTAGTGCCCATTCAGTCATTCGAGCAATATCTGCCTCTAAGGATTTTTCCTTTACCTCTAGAAAACTCACACTTTCCTTGGCTGCCTTGAGTTGCTCATCCTTCTTCTTTAACTGGCGACCTGTTTTTAGGAAGTCAAAAGTAACCACCCGTTGTGTCTCTTCCATGATTTTGACCTTATCTTGCGGCCGGGCTATCTTCATGTCAAGTCCGACAACATAAATCTCATAGTCCTCGGGTTGCATTTCTCCCTGGGGCTTGTTTATCCTTGGGTACATAGTTGCAAATTTTAATTCTTGTCAAGCCTCGTCATATGAAGCCTGTACTCTCGGCTCAGCAGGCACATTGTCATCCTTCACCTTTCATCGCCTCATTCTATTTGCGCATGCTTCCTTTCCACAATCTATCTGTGCTATGAACTCAGATGGTGATGAGACCAGCCCACCTGCGAAAGGAACACCAGAAGGCAGGGCATAGGGGTAGGTAATTTTCATAGGCGCACACATTTGCTTCTTCTGGAGTGTAACCATTTGCAGAGAAAAGTGTGGCACGTTCCATAGCTTGGCCTGAGGATTATCAACAAGGCTAGACATTTGTAGCGGCTGAAACGAAGATTCAGTCGTAAGGCCCATTGGCCGGGGAAGAAGAGTTGTTGCCTAGGTATCAACTTGTTGCAATGGAAAAGGATCAGTAAGCATAGCGGAAAAATAATGGGGGCCGATAGGAGGAACATTTTTAGAAAACGAGGTGAGGAAAGTCTGAGCGGCAGCAGTAGGTGTAAGCATGCTCGGAGGAGTAATTATAAATAGTTGGGCCTGGAAATACTGGGCAAATCCAACCGAATAAGCTGGACCAGAAGCAGAGGGTGGAGGGTTCGGACTAATGGTAGGAGTTGCTGACAGAGCAGGGGCGGATGCGAAAGAATGAGATGTAAGAGAGGAAGGAGCGAAATGTACCTGCTGACTGGTCGGCGGTGGCTCCAGGATTGTTTGTGACTCGCCTGTAAACTCTAGCATTTGACTAGCAGCGGATGCTTCTCCTTCGGCGGGTTCATGTGAAACTGTTCCGATAATACCTTCCGTGCATTGCCTTTTCACAGGCAGACCCTCACTAGCTTCAGCCGTCGGATCCTTCTGCTAAGGCGTTACCCTGACCGGTTTAGTGGCCCATGTGCATGTAAGCGAGCCTTTGATATATTAAAGCGCACATTAGTGCCCACATACGCGGCATGCTCTGAGACATTGCCTCCTTGCGCTGAAGAGGATGATATCATCGTTTCTTCTTCTTGCCCCTCGAATCCCTTTGCTTCGCTTCTGTCAGCACTAGAGATTGGGCTGGGATGGCCTTCATCCCACCATCTCTCGAATTCCTGGTCTTCCTTTACCTGATTATAAGGAGCCTTCAACTATGTTGTTTCCTGGCAGCATTTCCAAACAACTTTTATTTTTTCATCACTCCATTCCTCACCCACCTTAAACTTGTTATACATGGTGTGCTCTATCAGAAGGTTATCCTTGGCCACAGCCACTAGAAAGTAGAACTTGTGCCATGGGCCCCTGGTATCTGGTGTAGGGATTTATGCTAATTCAACAAAATCTTCATCTTTATCAGTCCGCCTATTACGCCGCTTCTCCCAGTATGGTCGGGAAACATGTGTAACTTTCATATGTGGCTCTGGAAGATCATTGAAAGGGTTGTAATCCCACTTATCATTTACTAGTACCAACCCTAGATATGCCATCTTCTCCCTTAGCAACTTGTGTGCTTCTTTTTTAATCAGCGTTGCCGACTTGAAACTCTTCAGGCAAGTGAAGAATCCCTTCCTCTTAACACTTTCACAGCTACAAAACATAAAATCAATGACACACACTTGTCGAAACACTTCCAGTGTGAGCACTCTATCAGAAATGCAAGCTGGGAGCAGGAAAGGCTTACCAATAAAGCCCTGCATTTGAAGGATTATGAAATCCTTGCCTAAGAACCAGTCACAAGCAGGGGTGTAGCTTTGCAAAAATCCAGTCTGCTCTGTGTTGAGCCGGACAATATCACCTTCTCTGATCAAATCATTCAAAACTGGGGCTATGAAATAGTCTGTGAAGGCATAATAGTCATATGTTGCAGAAAGGTAAGGTGTCCATGTAAACACCGGCTTTCTTTTGTTCTGCTCATCAAAAATTGATAGCGGGACAAATCGGGTGAAGAAATCCAGATTCTGATGTAGGAACATGTGGACCAGATAGGAAAGAAATCTAAATTTCTTCTCCGCCTGATAATTTTCTATTTGCTATATCATTTCTTCGACCATGAACTCAGCAAAATCATACCAGAAAAGTTCATGCTACTTGCGAAACTGCATTGCAGGGCCCAGCTGAAAAGCCTCGATCTTCTCATCGAAATCTCGGCCGCAAACAAATGCCAGTATGGATATGGGGTCCTAGAGATCATCGCGAAATGATCCACGTGATAATGGGATACTTGGTGGCTTAGCAGATGCGATACCCTTTTTATTAGTCTCCTCTAATAAGAAATCAGAACCGGTTTTCATCCTCTTCCATATCTTCTCTCCCTTGCTTGGGCAAAAATGCTCAATATTTTCCTTTCTTTTGCTTGGATCAGGGATACATAACATGTGCCAGATAGCTTCTCAGCTGATATGAACCCTTAAATGGTGACCTTCAATGCAGTGGGTATCTGGATTATAGCGCTGAACAGCCGCGTCGACCACTTTGGGGCAATAGTGCACCAATGGGACCATGTACTGTGGGAGGCCACTAAACCAGACTCTACCTTCCGTGGATTGGTCTGCCCTTGCCGCTGATAACCTTGCACAAGATGCCTCTCTAAGAGATTTAGGGTTCTTTGTAGGCTTTGGGTCATAGATATTTTCCCACTTTTCTTTAACCTTTTTTGGGTTATTCCACTCTTTAGGTCTCTCTAGCTCCTCTGTGTTGGCTCTTCTCATCTTTGCGGGTATATCGGGAGTGGCATATGCTACATCTTCGTACACATATACCTCATCCGAAGAACAAATAGCCCTATACAGTTCCTGGCTAATCTCCTCTTGCATCGGCTGAGCTGAAGATTCTGACATTTTTCTTTCACTGCAGAACTTGTAAGCTTCTTGGCCTACGAATACGCTTGCACTGGATAGACAGACATAAAAAAATTTGCACTTTCCCTGCATTTGTAAAAAGACTTTGAAATACTAAGCTTTTTCATGCAATAATAGCAACTTTCCCAAGGTGGTAGGCGAAAGCAAGCCTTTTGCATTTAATTCGGCATGTACCGTTAATCTGGCAACTCGTGCAAGGTGAACTGATTGCTATTCCGAGGCGGCCGGATTTCATCATTGCTTTTAAGAGATCATGTGATACGCCCTGATCTCCTTGGAAATTGAGCTTGCAACTGGCCTCTTCACCTTGCGTTAGCATGTACCAGCAATTAATATCCTGCCCGGAATGATTATGCCAAGCAAATGATCATGGCTTGAAAAGATACGAGTATCACCTTGGGCTCTGGGATGTGCTTGAGATATGACACAATAGCATACGACCATACGTCCCTTCACCAACAAGTGCCACCTTTTTAAAGCTTACTTAATTAACTTTATTTAATTAAGCACGCCTTAAGCCGTGCTATCGTGCATGTATCGGCCCAAAATGTGAGCAAACGCAGACTCGGCCTTCGAGATTGCAGCCAGTATACATCACGTTTCTTATAGGCGGATTGGCATATGTCTTGTCAATTTTTCTATAAATAGGCTAGTGGATAGCAAGCAAACACACTTAGCGTTTAAGAAGTGATAGGTCAGTAGCAGATTGCCAAGCAAGTCCTTTCATAGGTTAGGTGGTGAGCAGATTCAACTTTATTTTAGCAGACTTAGGGATAGTGTCAGGAAAATGGATACCCCAATTCGCCTAACCTCATTCAAATCACAGACGGTGTTTGTAGGTGAGATCTCCACTAGAAGGCTGAAAAGGATGACGAAGAACAAGCACTCGCTAGTTCTGGTGGCCATTAAGTGGGTCCTAGGCAAAGATTGTGTAGAATACGAAGATAAGTATAGGGTGAACACTGACGTATGCTCGCACTTTGTAGCATCTATGCTGGATATTTGCGTTCCTCGGCCACTTATCTTGAAGCTGGTCAAAGAGATCTTTCTGAAGAAGTACTTGAATGGGCTCGGCGAGGTTGTTACACATCCTGCATATGGGATAGGCCTGCCATCGGCCAGCGACCTACGTCGCTTTATTGAAGAAGAGGCTGTCGTTGTTTGGCTATCATTTCTTAGCAGATTCTGTATGCAGACCCATGGCCAGCACCAGCAAAGGGTTACTCAAGCCCTACACTTCCTATTCTGGAGCTACAACATGATACCATTCTACGATGTAGAATGTTATACTGACTTTAGGGACCTGGTGTATCCACCACTGATGATGGTTGCGTTGAATGATGCTACCAGTGCCGCCAAGGAGCCCGTGGATGAGGAAGAGGCGGATGCTACAGTGAATGCGTCGGTCACTGCTAGCCATTCCTTTGGATAGATAACCCCCTTGCCTTACTGCCTGATGATGTAACTCACTTGCTCTAGATAAGCCTGATAAAAGGCCATAGTATATATACTATACTCCAATACTTGTACATTTTGAAAATCGGCACCTCAGCCATTTTGTAACCTAGGAACATATATATATAAATATATACGTCTTTTTTTAAAGAAAATCTATGCTCCTTTTCGCTTCTGTGTTCAATTTTTTGGGTTTGCAAATCTTGTATGTTTTTTCTCCATGTATGAGTGCAATTTGTGTAAATCATCTCTGGTGTTTTATCCACCACCTATAATGAGCAAATGCGTAGAAAGACTACTGATTACGCAAAAGAACAGGCCAAAAACGCGAAAGGAAAATAAAAGCGTTATTTACAACTGTACAAGGTAGGGCTTAATGCTTAATGGAACAACTTAAGGTGAATCCCATTAACTGGGATTCCTAGCAGCTCTTGTTCCATATTTTCCAGCTCAAAAGCGTTGTGTTGCATGCACCGAATGATTTTGAAGGGTCCCTCCCATAGGCTGTCAAACTTACCGTGCTGACCTGGCTTTGCAGCCCTGCTGTCATATTTTAGCAATAAGTCTCCACTTTTTAGGCCTTGGTCGAAAGCCTTATTGTCAAACCATCGTTTGACCACCTGTTGACGGCTTGTCATTGCTATTAGGGAGTTCTCTCTTTTTTCCTGTACTTCCAGTAGTTTGGCGAGCCGAACCTCCATGGCATCATTTTGTTCTATCTCAAGAGACTTCAATAACTGTATCGCCAGGATCTCCATAGAGATAGGTAACAGTGCCTCCTTCCCATATACCAGCTCATAGGGCAAAGTTTTGAGGACTTGCTTAGGAGTTATGCGGTTGGCCCAGAGCACTTTTCAGAGATTTTTATGCCATTCCCTCTGGTGTTCTGAGCCGACCTTTTTAAGGAGTTGGACTAAACTTTTGTTTGTCGACTCGGCTAGGCCATTTCCCTGTGGATAATAGTTTGATGATGTTTTAAGGAATATGCCATTTTTTAATGCAAAGTGACATACCTTTGTACCTACAAATGCTCTGGTGTTGTCTGAAATGATTGTCTTCGGAGAGCTGAACCTTGTCACCAGAGCTTCGAGGAAGTCTACAATCTCTGTTTCTGTTGCCTCCTTAAGGGGAACAACTTCTGCCCACCTTGTGAAGTAGTCTGTAGCAGTTAAGATCCACTTATGTCCGGCACTAGAAACCAAGTTGATCATTCCGATGAAGTCCAGGCCCCATTGCGCAAATGGCTCATCCGCCACAATAGGTTTGAGGGGCATTGCTGAATTCTTCCTTCTGTCGGAGAAGAACTGACATTTCTTACATGCCCTTACTAGAGAGTAGGAATCATTGAAAAGCATAGGCCAATAATATCCAGCTCGTAGGACCTTGATGGTGGTAGTTTTGGCAGAGAAATGTCCACCCTCATCACTATTGTGAAATGCATTGAGGATCCTCTGTGCCTCCCCTGAAGTAACGCATCACAGGAGCACACCATTGAAATTTCTTTTAAAAATAACTCCTTCTACCAGCGTATATCCGCAATTCTGAAGCCGGTAATACCTTCTTTTTTGGGATGAGAGACCCGACGGATACCTTTCGGTTTGCATGAAGTTCATTCTACCTGTCAGCCACTCATCTTCTAATCCTGATACATTTATCAGGACGAGCTCTGGTCGTTCCTCTTCAAAAAGCACCTCTTCATTTTGTGCCATATACTCACACAGTCCTCTGCCTTTGACAGTCTTGGTAGGCCTGACCTTGATGTCATACTCCAGGATCTTGGTAATCCGATTAGCCCTTTTTTTTTGTGATCTCTCCCTCCATGATGTATTCCCGCACACTAGAATGTACGACATATACCAGAACTTTGTTACAGGAAATTAGATGATGGAACTTTTTAAGTCCTTTTACTATTGCTAAGGCCTGTCTTTTGACGAAGTTATAATTTGCCTCATATTTCTTTAGGGTTCAGGAATAAAACACAACTGGATGCTCTCCCTTTCCTTCTCTATCTATTTGAATCAAAATAGTAGTGATACTGGACTTGCTACTGAAGGCATACATTATAAAATCTTTGCATTGATCTGGATTAATCAGCATCGGGGCTGTGGAGATCGCTTCCTTGACCTTTTCAAAAGCCTCCTGAGCTTCTGTTGTCCACTTGAAAGCTTGATCCTTTTTAAGCATTAGGGTGATCGGCCTAATCATTCCCACAAAATCAGAAATAAATTCACTGACAAAATTTACCTTGCCCAGAAAAGACTGGACTCCTTTCTTATTTACTGGAAGGGGAAGCTCCTTTATAGCCCTTACTCGTTCGGGGTCAATTGAAATACCTTCCTTAGACACAACATGTCCTAACAGCTTACCTTGAGGTACTCCGAATACACATTTCTTTAGATTTAGGGAAACCCCGAACTCCTGGCACTTTTGAAAAACTAGTTCCAAATGATCAAAATGATCATCTTTAGATTTAGAGAACACAGTAAGGTCATCCAAATAAATTAGAATAAACTTATTGATCAGCTCACTAAATGCGATGTCCATAGCCCTCTGCAAAGTTGCCCCTGCATTAGATAAACCAAAAGGCATTTTAGCATATGCAAATGTTCCCCACTTGGTGGTGAACGTAGTTTTGTGTTGATCTTCTTCTTTTACTCAAATCTGGTTATAGCCAGAGAAGACGTCCAGCAAAGAGAACATTTCCGACCCTGCTACAGTCTGGAGGATCGATTCCATAGAAGGCAATGGATAGTGGTCCTTCAGAGATGCTTTGTTCAGGTATTGGAAGTCCACGCATAAGCTGATATCACTGTTTTTCTTTTAGACTGGTAACAGATTTGATACCCAAGTACTATGTTTGATTGGGAAGACAATACGTGACTCAATGAGCTTGGTTAGCTCTTGTGCCATTAGGGCCTCAACTTTAGGGTTAACTGTCCTCTGTTTCTGTTGGACTGGTTTTGCACCTTCTATTAGCTCAATAGTATGTTGAATGATACTAGGATCATAACCCTCCAGATCATCGTAGGACCAGGCCACTACTCCATATTTTCCACATAAACTGATAAGCCTTTCTCTATCTTGCTATGAGACATCTTTTCCAACTCTGAGATTCTTGCCATCGGATACCTGAAGGTTTTCATAATCACTTTTGTCTGCCATGAATTTTCACTTATCATTTCAGGCGTCATTACAATCAAAAAAATTCTCGAGAGTAACTAACCCTTTTGGAAGTTTGTTTGACTTGAGCTGCATAATTTGTCCTTCATAGGCCTCGGCGATCTTTGGTTGAAGTTGATCAGAAAATTCTCTAGAGTGCTGGATAAACGATGTGATGTGCTCATCACTCTCAAAGACTTGCTAATTCTGATCATTGTCTGGAATAGCTGGTCGAACAAGCACTCGCTATGAATATTTTTTCTGAAGCAAGTCAGAGACAGGATAAAACTGAGCACTGATCACCGCCATGCGATCTGCATCGCCATTCTGCGTTCGGGGAATGATTAGGATATTGAAAGCTTCAAAATTTTTGATCAGGTCCCAGTTTTGATGTCGATAGGATCTCATGCAGACATTCTTTGCTACGGAAATTCCTCAGACTTGATTAACTATCAGCTTGGAATCTCTGAACACAATCAATTACTTAATGCCCATCCTTTCCGCTAGACTTAGGCCTTGGACTAACCCTTCATATTCAGCCTCGTTGTTTGAACAGGCAAATTGTAATCAGAAAGAACTAAACAACTTTTCATTCTACGGGGATATTAGACATACCCCTGCTCCAGCTCCAACTTTGCTTCTTGCTCCATCAAAATACAATGTCCACAACTCATTTGCTTGGTCATCGTCAGATTCTTTGGCAACTTTTGGAAGAACTTGGTCTTCATCATAAATCACATATGTGCCCAGTCCAGTAGCATGGTCATTCCTGAAAGGATCATTATTTATGTGTTCACTCAACAGAGCATCTTCCTTATCATTTTTGTCTCTGCTCACCTTCTCCTCCTCCATCAGTTCAACATTATACATGTCCTGCTTGGTGATAGAGGTATGTGCGGCCTCAAAATTGATTAGGGCCTCATCTGCCATGTGCTCGGAATGCAAAGCTTCTGATTCTATCTTCATTTTTGCACCATGCTTGGTCCTAAGTATTAGATGTCACCAATCTAAAAACAAATATCCACCCACCTTTGAAGTAAATTCTTGGGATAGACAAAGACCGAACATAGGAGGGACATCTATGATCACTGTGTCTTGCAGGACCGTGATACTTGGGAAGGAAAATAGAGTTAATGGAAGCACTTTGATGACACCCACAGTATCAACTTTATTTCCATCCAGCTACATCACCCCTTTCTTCATAGGTTCGTAGCTGAGTCCCAAAGCTTCGACTATCAGTTTTGGCATAACCGTTGTACTAGCGCCAGAATCAATCATAGCATTATGCAAAAGCTTTTCCCCTACAATGAGGGTCAAGAAGGGTTGAGGTTTTGGCCTACCTCCACCTTGCATTTGGGATTCTTTTGCCTTCTCTGCAAGAACCTTAGCCGGTGACATTTGATAAACCGCCTTAGTACTGGCCGAAGGCTCTGTTGGTACTAGGCTAATCTCTTGTTGAAGCACCTTCTGTAGCATAGTCTTCTATTTTGGGATAGCTAGAATGTCCCATAGAGACACATTAGCGGATGATTTCTTTAATTGTTCTACCACATTAAAAGGTGAGGGGTTCAGAGATTTCTGCTCCATCGCTTTTGTTATAATAATCTCCCTCTGTGTTTGAGAAGGTGAAGAGATGGTCGAAGTGTAGGGAATTTGATAGGAAACGCCTTTGCATTGCAGGTTGTGTGAAAGTGGAACAACGGGCTCACCGGTGAATCTCCTCTTTGAGTGTGTGTTATAGTCAGACTGTACCTGCAGCGCTTCAGGTGTGGATGTATCATTGGCAAACACCATCTCCTCATCTTCCATCCATGAGAATAGTGCATGATTAGGAACAATATCAAACTCTTGCTCTAAGGACATTCCTTGCATTTGCGCGGTAAGGACCGCATTCTCCATTGCCGAGGCATATATGTATTCTCCATTTCTGTTGTAGTGCCTTGACTACGTTGCTCTGCTATCTTTTGTTGTAAGTTACCATGTGGACAATTTTGGGGCATATGCGCATCATTGCAAGGGAAGCACCATGGATTGATGTCATCAATAAGATTGTTTTGTCCCGCGGTTAGTTCTCTACTTGAGCTTGGCAACGCACCTGCCAGTGGCGTAGGCACCAGAACCATTTGGTTTGTAGCCATCGCTGGTGAATTAGTGCGAGGTGCATTCTGATATTGATTTTGCTGATAAGTAGAGTGCCCACCTTGATAGTTTTGATATGCGGGTCATGGAGGCATTGCTTGGTTCTGCTTGAGAGTTGTTATATCATTCGCCATAGTTCGTAACATTTCCTTGAGGTCACCTATTTCATCCTTGGAAGAACCCGAGGTAGAAGGCAAGCTTTCAGGAGCAGCCGCATACAAGTAAATTGACTGGGGAGTTGTTGGCGCGCTAGTTGATACGGTCTCTTGTGTAGAAGTTGATATTTCAGGAAATATCAGCACAATAGGTCGAGGAGGCAATTTTCTGCAATCTATTAAATGATTCTCAGCCTTGATAGCGGTAGCATAAGCATCTGGTAGAGTGGCTCCTCCCAACGACTTGATCATCACAGAAATGTCGGGGTTAATGGATTTCAGGTAAAATATGAATGCCAGTTCTGGAGTCAGGTTGATAGTCATAGGAATCCTCTGCCAATTTAAATAAAATCGGGCATTGAAATTGGTCAGAGCCTCCTGGGGCGCTTGCTTTATGACCAACAACTAACGATATAACAAAGAACGATCTCCGTCATTTGAGAACCTCTCATACAATGGATCTCCGAGGTCATCCCAAGTGCGAATGGTATTAGGAGTCAGTGTTCGATACTAATCCAGAGCTTTGCATTTGAAGGACGCAGTGAGGAGTCTCAGGGCTACCTTCTGCGCTGTGATACCGTGTACCAGACATACATCTGCTACATCTTGTAAATGTTCTGCTGGCATTTTTGTGTTATCTCCAAAAAATTTGGGAAGAGCTTTTAGGGCCGAAACCAAGATAGCGCCCCAAACAGCAGGTGCTACCGGAGCTACCAGGGGACTTCCAGCATCCCATGCTACATAGTTTCTGTTCGCGGCTGGCAACATGGTGAGAGAAAAAGGTGGTTGGAATGGAACGGTTACTAACTGATTTGCGGCCTGGACTGTTCCTAATGGAGGTACTAGTAAACCTGGGTTATTTGCAGTCTGGGATATAGTTACAGGCCGATGGCTCATACAACCCTCTATAAGACAATTTCATTAGTTCAGGTCCCACTAGGCATGCCAGAAAAAGGAACCAATTGTTGACGCCAAAAAATGATGAGGTAACAGTGCCTTATGGGAAACTCAGTTCAAGGGGGACCCTTTTGCGCCAAACTGAGTGACCTCCGAATTTTAAAGAAGTCAACTTCTTCTATAATGGGTTTTGGAAAGGGAAAAAGAAATGGATAAAATGAAAGAAAGTCTAATCTAAGGCGATGTGCCAAAATATGTTGATGGGCACGATAAATCATAGATTTAAGGGCCTGAATGGTGTTATCACGTTCCAAAACATCGGAGACTTAAAAATATAGCACAACAATTCATTTATTGACATAAAATATTATTGCATACATTCTTACCACTAAGAAGAGTCGTTTAGACATGATTTAGATAAACAAGCTTGCATTCAATATATAGAAGTCCTGTCAAATGAAATGCTTAAGACAAATAGAAGCACAGTTTATAGTTTAATCAATATATGAAAAATAGAAAGGCCGAACAGTTGGCACAGTCTGAAAGTTTCTTGCAAATAAACATATAAGAGAGGCCTGGTGTCTCTTGCTATAATCAGTATCCTATTTCCTAAAGCTCTTGGATCTATCTATTGTTGGAACTTTTTCCTTATAGTTTCTGGACTCTTCTCTCATTGACAGAGAGAGTATATATAGCTGGGAAGAAAAACTCCCACCCCTTTGGAAGGCTGTAATAGAAAAGATCCTACAATCTTGAGCAATGATGCTAGAATTAAAAGATTTCCAATGCCGTTACAATGGCAACGAGTTAAAACACGGCATCTGGATATTTAGGCGCAGGCGCGCCCCTTGGAATGATGGAAGTGGTCCCAGCCAAACTTTGAGGTGACAAATACCATCCACCACTTCAGAGAACCATGACGAGTAGCACCCAATAGCATGGTATTGCTCAGCCAGTCCATCACCCGTTTTGATGATTAGCGTAAAGCACGTGGCAGCCCATCGCAGTCCGAATGAGAATTCCTCCTACTGCTATCGAGAGATTGCGAAGAAGTGACACGTGTTCAAGGGGCTGAGGTCGTTCCTGTAGTGGGGAAAAGCCGTGTGGACTGGGTCTGAAAGATGCTTGGCAGCGTTTCGCAGCCCATTTTGTTCACCTACCTGCTGTGTTGAAAAGGCTGCGAAGGGTTGCCACCTGGCAGAAGGTAGGGTCCGCCAAAAATAAAGAAGGCCTCCAGAAGCATTTCGCATTCTGCAGCTGCTTAATTTATTCCTTCAAGAAAAGTTTGTGATACGCCACCACGTACTAAGGTGTGGGTCCCTCTGACAATCTTAGGAGTGATGGCCTATATGGAAGGTTTTTGCAACCCGAAGAGACCACGAAGCAACAAAAATAAAAATCTCCGTAGGCGAGGCACGTGGACGCCCAGCATAGCATTTCAGAACCCGAAAGGGACGTCGCTATCTGAAGTTGCGAAGTGAGAAATGTGCAAAGGGGGACATCAAAACTTGTCGGAAGGCCGAATGAACTTGGCAACGCATAGGTCGGCCCACGAACATCTACAAAAGGAACCCGAAGGGAGCTATTTGAATCTTTATTTTAAGAGTTCCACAAGCCACTCAAGCTACCCACACCACTCAAGCTACCCAATCCGCTCAAGATACCCAAGCTTCCCAATCCTCTCAAGCTACCCAACAAACACAAGCACAAACACAAAAAATGAGAACTGTTGAGAGCAATGGTCAAGATCTATCCATCCAAGATCACATTAAAGATGTTTCTATCTCATTCGAAGATCAAATCAACATATTTCAAAAACCACCAACCAAAAATGATCCAATTCAAGAAATTTCAACATCATTTGACCTGATGGTTCAAAACATTGGAAATCCCTTCACCGCATTTGCCAAAAACAAAGATCAAGATCTCTCCATCGATGAGCACCTTGAAGATGTTTCCACCTCATCCGATGATCAACTCACCATACATCAAGAGCCACTTTTTAGTGATCTCTTTCAAGGAGTGTTAGGATTATTTGATCCTATTGACATAATGCATGATCCATTGACCAATGATCATGTCGAAAATGTCTCTAAATTTCCTTATGAGTTAGAGGACATATCGAGCAAGAATTTATCCCAAAGCAAGATCAACATCTTTCACCAAAGTCTAATAGTGGTCCTTTCCAAGACATGTTGACCCCTTTGACCTCATGGTTACAAATACTAAAGGAGCCCTGAACTTGACACTTGAGGATATTCAACTACTTACCATGTCTAATAACGACATCCAAGAACCCTTTGTAAGTGATTCATCCTTTGAAACTGATCCATGTCAAGAACCTTATCGAAAGCATGTCAAAAGCAACTCTGATATCATTCAAGATCAAGAATTCGTATCTACAAGGTACTACAATAATCTAATGGACACTCTCCTATCTATGCAAGATGATCATATCAATGTAGCACATAATCCTCCATCTACCCATGAGATGCTTTCTATTAATGGATGCGTAGATGATCTTAATCTAGAACAAAATTTTGTTACACAAAAAGAGAAGAGTATTGATTCCTACAATCAAACTGAGTTGTCAACATCAAGATTATATATATCCAAAATCCAGACTAAAGACATCAGGTATGCGGATATCCAATATTATCCACTCAAGGAAACAAGTCAGACAGAACAGTATAGTTCAGAGTTAGCGGATCATCCAATCAAAATAACATCATCTACGATAGTCATTTATCATAGAATGCATTCTAAGAAAGAGCTCTCAGAACAAAAAGAATCAAAACATGAAGGTACTACTTCCACAATAGTGGGGGCAACTTCATCTCAAGCAAATGTTAGCATAGGGAGCGCAAAGAGTCCTTATGATGAAACTAGTGTCAATACTAAAACCAGCTGCATCATGAATCTACATTCACCCATAACCCCATCCATGAATTGGGACCAACATCAAATGAAGGATGTGAATCAAAGCACAAAGAAATTTATCAAAGCAAAAGAAGTTGAAAAGCACAATGGACAAATCAAATACAAATGGATACCAAAGAATAGAAAGAAAGACCATCCCTATCAAACTCCATCAGTCAAAGAAGCTATGGGGAAAAATAAAAGAGGGAAAAGTACGCATCAAGGACGTCCACAAAAGCAAAAGCAATCTTTTCAAGCGATGTACAAAGTATATCAAGTAGTTGGTCCTAATTCCATGTACACTTTCGTATCCACCCATCATTGCTCATCTTCCCAAGTTTGGAGAGTCAAAGGTTCCAAACTATCAACCAATCCATCTCCTATCCCTAAACACATTCCATCCACACCTCCATGCATGATATCCAATTCTCACATTGACCATGTATTGGCAACAACCCTTCATCATAAGGATTCAGAAGGCACTCTATCACGATGTGCACACAAAGACAAAGTTAACTCTGGTATCGATGAAGTAGATCAAGAATCTCAAAAGTTGTATTCATGTGCACGTATTTTAGCAAAGCAACTTCTTCGAGAAGGATATCGATGGCACATTATGACAGGGGCATCTACATCAGCAACACCTTGTGATTCAGCATGAGTTTAAAATCTTTCAGAAAAAATAAAAAAAAATTAAAAAATATGAAAATCCAAAACAATTAGAAAAAGGATTGAAAATAGTAAAAAGAAAAATCGTCCTCTAGTGAAAATTGCATGGGCAGCGCTTTGGGCAGGTACCATGATGAAAACTTGGCAAACAGGCGTCATGTGTAGAATCAAGCATCTACATGCGCTATTTCAGGAGAAAGCATCTCATCCCATCCATAATAAAGCAAGCATTCCATCCATCTCAGCCGTAATAAATCCATTTCACCTATGAACCATTTATCCAATCCATCTTTATCCATCAGCATCCATCATCCAAATTATCATGATCTTGATGAAATTTTGGGGCACACTTTACGCTTGCTTATGGTAAATATCTTGACATGGGGCCATTTTCATTTATCCTATCCTATGCAGCATTATCTAAGCTATGAAGCATTATCCAAATGAGCATTCATTATCTAAACACTTTATCTTATCACAAGATAATCCATATCCATCCATCCATACACTTATCTGAGAATTCATCCATCGTACTTCATACATTGCTAGACATTGGGGGCAAATATGTACATCTTGCTTCGAGAATAAATCTTGATCTCTATCCTCCAACTTATGTGGTGATCTGAACATTGGAAAATGTGAAATCAAATTGGTCAAACCACCTACAAGCAAAATTCAAATCACTAGCCCATGACATATTTTGACGAGAAAATGTTCCTTATCAAGCTTTATCTTTTCATCGAACATCAATCCAAACAATCACTATCAGTTGCATCTAAATTGCACTTCAAACATCACATCAATCATTCAAACATCTTTTGTTTCAAACCAAGCTTCAACAATACTGATCAATCAAATCCAATCAAAAAATCATCATCTCGGGAAATCCTTGTGTTGCTTATAACTATCCTTGCATTGTTGTGTATCCTCAACAATGTTATCGACATTAATCTTGATCAATCAATCCTTGCATTATTGTGCATCCTCAACAATGTTATTGTCATCAATCCTAATCAATCAAATCTTTGCATTGTTGTGTATCCTCAACAATGTTATCATCATCATCAATCCATCAATTTGATCAATCAACCTTAGCTTGGTTTTCAACAAAATCCCAAACAAAGCACTGATATCATCACATATGTTCATATCCAAATCGTCAAAATCATGCGAAAAATCCAAAAACATCCAAAACATCAAAAAGTCCAAAAACATCCAAAACATCAGAAAATTCAAAAAAAAATCATAAAAGTCAAAAAATATCAAAAACATGGCATCTGAACTACGTCGTCTTTGAGCTTAAACATAGGCAAGGCTAATATCTAATCATCCCCCAAGACACAAAAATCCAAAAACATCCAAAATCACATCAAAATCCAAAAAACATGGCAAAATTCAAAAATTGAAACATTTGTAAAAATCCAAAAACCCAAAAAATAGCCTCAAAACATCGTAAAACATCAAAAACATCCAAATATTTGAAAAAATCCATCTGTCTCATCATGCTTTCACCCGAAATAACCAAACATCCATAATAAACTAATCGTCACCTTCATCCTTTGGAAAAACAAACAAAAACAATCACAACAGTCAGCAAAAGCAAGCTTCAATCATAAAATCAAAAGCAAACAACAAATCTTTAAAAGAAAATCAAACTCTTGATCATTTTCAAACATGTTAGTCAACCTTGTATCAATAGCCTATCAATCAACTTATCAAACCGTCATCATCCTATATAATGCATGTCCTAGGATATATCGTTCTGACAATGGGCATCATTATGGATATCACCTTGGATCCTTATCGTATCAAAACAAATCCCTTTGGCTAGAGATATGAAGAACATTGGCTTGTTTGCATACTTGATATTTTCTTTTGATTTATCTTATTGCACTCATTCCAAGGACCTCTCAATGATATCCAAACAAAGGATTTAGAGAGATAGGAATGGGGCAACAATCATTATCTTTTTGCCTGCTAAGCTTGTTGGATGTTCTTGTAAAATAACTTGGCAAATACTTGCTTTGTTAGGTATGTCCTAGCAAGGTTTCCATATGTCAAGTGTGAACAAGAATACTCCTATCTGTTTGTCGAGTCAAAGTCCATCGTACTAGGTACAACGCCATCCTGGTTCTTTATACCTTGATGCATCATATCTACGTGTGTTATCAAACATAAGGTAAGTAGCCCTTTTAAAATCCCAATCCTTGATAAGCAAATCATCATCATTTATCATCATCATCTATCATCATCATCATCTCTAATAAAGTCTTGTCAGATCATGGACTTGTGGGATCCTCTTGTCATCATCTCATTTCTGCACTAATATCATCATCCATCTTGCATCCACAAATCGTCAACATACTACATATCATTCATATCATACATAATAGGACACACTGATCATTTCACATGCATTGCATATGCATCTTCATCATAATATAGATCTGTTAGTCTAAGCATTTGCATAAATCATACATTTCCATAATCACAGCATATCACATCATCTATCTCAATCATCTTATTTGCATCATCATCCATAACCATCCATTTTGAACCTCTTTTTCATGATATTGACCCTCAAATCGAATATTTTCACTCGATCTGTCAAGGGGGCAATGTACCAGTGTACTTCTTTATGCTGGGGCATCCAAAAAATTGAAATTTTTTTAAATTTCGGTCGCGGCAAGTTTATTCTTTGAACCAATGCAACAAGTACATTGCTTCAAAGAGGGGTAAAATGTAGACATGCAAAATTGGCATTATGCATAATCATATTCCATTCAACAAATAAATCAAGTTTATTTATCAATCTCCTAAAGTCATCAGCTTAAATCAAATAAATCAAACTTGATCCTATCATCATCCCTTTAATTAAATAAATCAAATATCTATTTAATTAAATCTAAGTTCATATTTCTCCTTTTCTGATTTAAATAAATCAAATATTTGAGTCAAATCGGTCAAATTCACCTAATCTTCATTAAGCTAACCTAACAATGATTAGATACTAATCCTAACCACTTGCATTCTCTAGATTATGCCACTTGCACAAATAAATCAATTTATTGATTTATTAAATCATCATTTTCACTCAACATGGCATCCATGAGGAATATTCTATCAGGTTTGAATTCAAAAGACAAGTTGAATTGTACATCAAATAGGGCATTTAATAGGTCTTACATGTCTCTTACATGTCCCTTGCACAAGTCAAACTCAGCATTAACTCTCATTTCAAATTTCAAATTTCCCCCTCTTGGGCACATTTCCCAAATCTTGCACATCCTCAAGCCTATCACAAGATGACAAGTGGCCTCTTTTAATTGGCTTGATCTTTGTCCCACATTCATCCATTTGGCCAATCTCTCATTAAGAGAATTTTAAATACAGGCATCATTCTTCAACAAATTATCCACAAAGCTAATGCAAAGTCACTCTCTTAAACTGAGAATTTATTTTGTTCATCCACTCCACAATCTTAGCATTTTCATCTCCAATATCATGCAAGGTCGCTCTTTTCATTTGAGAAATGATCTTGTCCATCATTATCACTAGCTTATCTATCAAGGATTGGGAAAGGGATATTTTCAACAATAACACCAATCCACTATGAGATATAATTTGATTCATGTTGTTTGTATGCTCATTTAGTCCTTCTTGTTTGTTTTGATATCTTATTCAGCATATCTAACATGTTTCATTATTTCATAGGGATGTTTAAGATTTAGCTTGGTTTTTAAAATGCTAACCATTTGCAGATTTTAGCATCTACAACAACAATGTGCAACTTTTGACCTCTACGTCAATTTGATGTAGAGAAAGGGTAAGCAATCTCTTATCACTCATAAACAACCACCCTTTAAGCTCCTATACATCAATTGAAGATTTTGGGCCATTTTAGCAAATCCACACGTGCCAGTTCTCATTCCCTACCTCTACAAGTTTGAAGCATCAAAATACACACCAAGGAAATCCATTCCACTAAGTTTCAAAGATTCTTACCAAGTGGAATGGATTTTATGACATTTTATTTTCTCATTGGTTACTTTATCTAGGGTTTCGACTAGTTTGAAGGAAAATGATCACAAATCCCTTAAAATTCAATGAAATTACATGAAACCAATGAAAAATGAAAAAAAGTTTCCTTCTTCAAAATATCCAACAACCAACCTTTCCTTCGACCACACAATGGTTTTAAAAAATTCACCAACTTGTTCCCAATGACCACTCACTACATTTCATATTGGAAACCGACTAAACATAATGATGACTACTTTTGACAAAAATGCTAAAAGTTGCTTGACAATAATGTGCAACTTTTGTCAACTTTTCTATTTTCCAATTCCCTCGCACCTAATGACTCAACCTAGACTCCTACAAACATGAAATGGTCTTTGAAGACCTTATTACATGAAAAATACTAAAAGAAAAGAATAAATAATTATATATTATTTTCCCATTTACTACTTGTCTACCGTATCATTGTAGGTCGGCAGTAATCTCAAGTATGAGGGCTTGAGAAGGTTTCTTCGTTCCAGTGGCCCACATGCACTCTAATATACACTTTTGTTCTGATGTTGGCCTCCATCTGGAAGGCCCCCATCCCATGTTTGCGGTCTCCTCTACACTCATTGTAACGCAATTGAAAAAATTATTTACTGACCTGCAGACTTCAACCCTGCAACAGAGAACTTTAAACTAACTATGGAGCCCTAGCTCACAAACCCGCACCTTCTATACGATGGATAAGAATGCATTCAATAAAATGGGCATGGGCAGAGAGAAGAAATAGGTGAATGTGCAAATGGAACTTCTACGAGGGTTATTAAATGACTGAAAAGTTAAGTAGGGTAATGGATGGAAATAAACTAGCAATCCCATGCTTGCCAACAATCAGCCAATAGGGTGCACCGCAAATGTTTATTTAATGGGAATTAAGAAATTAACCTTTTTTTTTGGAATGCTGTGTGAGGTATTAATAATCAGTTACATTTAAATTGGAGAAGGTGAAAAATTGGAGTTCATCATTTACCATTATTTAAAACAAAAATTATTATTAAAATTGAACTTTACTTTTATCTATTCTGAAACCATAATTTAAATTCTAATATCTAATTTTCTCTATTAGAATAAATAATATTCTATATATAATTAAATAATATTTTTCGCATAAATTTATTAATTAAATATTAATTATTTAATATATTATATTTAAATAAAGTATGAATATTTTAAAAGTTGTTTCTAACATACTATAAAATCTTTAATGCATACATACAGTTGTTTTGTCAACGACTCAAATACTGATTGTAAATTACTATTAAAAAACTAAGTCACGACTCACGCGCTGTTGCTCCTTCCCTATAAATTACAGTCACATTCAACCGTTAAAATGCAATTTGCCACTTCCTTGAAAGATAACCATTTGTTCCCTTTCGTTTATCAGATGGTAACACAGATCTCGGAACGTAGTCAAACGCTTCTGACATCCAAAATAGCTACAAATTCCCAGCAAAATATATTCAAGGCAGGAGAAATCAAATCCGGTAACAATAAAACTTATGTCTCACGCTTTCTCCTTTTGAACGAGAAGGCAATTAAAACCTGTTTTTAAATCAAACCTTTTCAATACATAAAATATTAAAAATGACACTGTAGAATTGAAAGATAAACAGAAATTCCGTTCTATTGCTTGGTGCATACTCAAACAGTATATCAAGTGAAGCTCATTTTACCATCCCAAATAAAAATCCGAAACTCTCTGTAGAACAAAATATTTCATTACTTGAGATCAATGGTATTTTTTCAACCGTCACAGTAAAATAACCCAATGATCATGACCGAATAGCAGTAGCTGCGCATTTACAAAGGCCAATCTTGCAACTACAGATAATATTATTGTTCTCTTCTCATAAAAACCTAGTACAAAGGATGAGTATTGTCTCCTGGTCTACAATAAACCTCCTCTGTCAGGATGCAGAGGAAATAATTCCAGGGTTCTCTTCACTACTTCTTCTTGCTCCTGGACATGAATTGATAAAGTTATGAGTAATATAGATAGGTTTCATAATGCAATGATTTTCTTATTAAATAAGAAAAATTGTTGAAAGAAATTATATTACTTACCTCTACAGAAATCTTGTCCTCCAACTTGTTTGATTGTGCAGGGCTTTTGGGAGCTGCAAAATATATTTCTATATCAACGAAATAATTTAGAAAAAATAAATCTAAACAAATTATATTTTGAATAAAATTTAAAGCCACAGGATCTTCTTTTGAAACTGATTACCCTAACCTGGGCCTACGATTTGGATTTGTGTATGTTTTTCGTTCAATCTTCTACACTATATTCACTGATTTATCGTAAGATAAGAGTTAACATACAGATTATATATATCTATATATTATGTATATAAAACCTAATTCCACAGAAAAAAAAAACAATCTTTTTAACCACCATTATTTAACCCGTTTCCAAGTTATATGGCATGACATTTTATTAAATATAATTTTCTGTAATAATATATAAAACTAGATCTGTAAGAGAATCACATACTTGTGGCTGGCGACTGTTCTTTCTTGCGTTTGTCTAATAGATTGAATATCACTAGTCTTCAACGCAATGGAGTGAAATGACATGAAGAAAAACACTGGTCTGGAAAATCGATGTTTCCTTGTCATGAAATTATTTCCTTTCAAATCCATTACAATGGTGTTGTCCGCGAGATCGCATCACGACTGCATTATGCTTTGAGGTTGAACAACAACAGATGATTGGCATTTCGCCCTAGTGGAAAGATATGTAAGAACTTCGAAACTTCTCAAATAAGAGAGTCATTAATGATAGAGATGATATTACTCTTTATTGTTCGCGCCAGCATGCTGGATGAAACTTATGTCTGATGTCGTTTTTGTTCATAGCATTCGAGATGGTGATGATGGAGATGCTCTTTAGCTATCTTTGCAAGATGCTCAGAAATTACTCCATTGACATCTGAAATTGTGTATCTCATATTCTCGCCCAATAAGATCGATGACAACATTAGATTTTGCTATCACTGCCTTGATTGAACTTTCATCTCGTGGATTATGCTTCATCAGAACAATCTGTGTGAAATTCCTCATTAGTTTCAAATGCCTTGGTGAGTCCTCTGAGATCGGGATCATTGTGTCTCCTGAAGTTTCCTCTATTGATCCTGAGTCAGCCTTCATTATAGAGCGGCCTTCTCACGGTTTTCTGGTTCCGGTTTCTGCGCGTACATACCCTCCTTGTGCTCTTCATGACAGGAAAATATTTAAGTATTACCCTACGCCTTGCGCTCTCCTCTTCAGTCAATGGAAGAATCAACCTGGGCACTACAAAGAGAAAATGAAAGACTATCATTGTAATGCAAGAAAAGGGGCATAAAAACTCAGAACCCAAAGAGTTATTTACTGACCTGCAGACTTCCCTCGATCCATTGAGATCTTTTCACTGTAGAAACCCTACAACACAAACCTAGCTCACAAACCTGCACCTTCTAGGCCGGATAGATAAGAAGGGATTGGAGAAAAAGGGCATGGGTAGAGAGAATAAATAGGTGAATGCCCTAATACCCATGCCCTAATGGAACTTCTAGAAGGGTAATTAAATGACTGAAAAGTAGGTAGGGTAATGGATGGAAATAAATAATTATATTTTGTACAGAAATTGGTGACCTAAAAATTATATGGGTAAGCAACAGAAATATGTAAAAAAAGAAGAAGCATTTTTCATATTAACTTAAGTTAATTATATGTGCAAGCATCTAAAATACATTTTTTCATCTTTTATTATTGCTTCAAATTAAAATGTGTCAAATTTGATTGCTCTATAAAATGATTTTATTATAATTTAACTCGATCATTAGAATGAATCCTTTGAATGTCTTTCAATACTCTTTGATGCCAACAAATCATGCCTAAAAGTGTATTTAATTAGATCAAAGTAGAAGGGTGACATGTAAAAAAAAAAAAGCATTTTTCATATTAACTTAAGTTAATTTTATGGGCAAGCATCTAAAATACATTTTTTCATTTTTTATTATTGCTTCAAATCAAAATGTGTCAAATTTGATTGCTCTATAAAATGATTGTACTATAATTTAAATCAATCATTAGAATGAATCCTTTGAATGTCTTAAAAAAGAAAGCATTTTTCATATTAACTTAGTTTAATTATATGGGCAAGCATCCAAAATACATTTTTTCATTTTTTATTATTGCTTCAAATCAAAATGTGTCAAATTTGATTTCTCTATAAAATGGTTGTATTATAATTTAACTCAATCATTAGAATGAATCCTTTGAATGTCTTTCAATACTCTCTGATGCCAACAAATCATGCCTAAAAGTGTATTTAATTGGATCAAAGTAGAAGGGTGACGTAGCTCAAAAATCAAATCTATTCTTGTAAATTTTCAATTTCAAAGGAAAATTATATAAATACAAGATAACCCCAGCAATGGTGGACTTTTTATATAATATAATAAAAACTAAATAGAGGTTGCACATCACTAATTGGGGACAAGCTCATAAATATGCATCATAAGCATGTAAATAAGATGAATGGATAAAATTATCTATAAATTGATATTGTTGAAATAAATATGAAGGGATATGTGCATGTGTAATGAGTAAAGAAGCTAGTGGAATGTGCCCAAAATGTGTAATACCATGTATTTTTTTACTATGTATATGTATTAAAGAATGTCTATAAAAACACAAAATTGATTGAAAAGTTAGAAGGCTACACAATTTTTCTATTGTACTTTACTTTCACTTTTATTGACATAAGAGTCCTAAGATGGTCATATATCACAAATTATGTACAACTCACAAGAATATACATGTAAAATAAATATTTAAAAATACTAGGATATTTTATGGCATCTATATGAATTAATGGACCCTCAAATGATAAGATTATGTATTCTCTCCTATTATGTATATTTTCATTTATAAATATATAAATCTCAGTTCTAGGATAACCCTCCCCTAGACAATTGTTATAATAGGAAAAAATATTAAATAAAAGAAAATAAAATGTAAGCATGTAGGTATATTGTAGACACCTAAAATACATACCTATATTTTTTCTATCATAATTTAAAATCTATCTTAGATATCTAATTATAATATTAACTAAATAAACAATATTTATTTAGTTAATTAGTTTAGTTATTCTTACAATATTAATTAACTATATCAAAATGGTTTAATTAATAATTATAATAATTAATTTGAATATCCTCTTGCCTGCTCCGCTCTGCTCACCCCCCTTGGTCCAAGCTTTTAATTTTTGATCTTGCTTGCCTTGGCCTTGTGCCCTATCCTCTTAGCTCCTAACTATTGTGGTGGCTTCTTCTATAGGCGTCCTCCCCAGTCTATTGATCCTTTCTTTAGCTTCTTCTCTATTTGGCATTACCCTCACCTTTTCGTCTCGGTTGGACTCTCCTTTGCACTCTCTTTCCCTTTGTTTGTAACTATTTTTCCCCTTTTTGTTGATGCTCATCCTTTCTTTTGCATTTTTTCATCTCCCCACTTTTGCTGTAATCATGATTCCTAGTTTTCATGAGTTCTCTTCTTTGATAAATCCCATGTCACTACCTATTCTTCCTTTTATAGTGGAGATGATGATGGTGATGTTGATGAAGACGATTTAGATGTGGTTTCCTCTATGTTTGATAATGAGGATACCCATATCTCTTCTGGGGTTGACTTGTGGGCTCATGGTTAGAAAGAGGAAGAGTTTTACTTTTCCTAAGGATTGGTTTTTTGATGGGTCCATTGACGAGGATGAGGTTCTCCTTTATATCCTTCTTGAAGATCATCTAGAGGCACAAAGGAGTTCAACTATGAGTTCTATGGAGAAAAATCATGATAATGCTTTATTTTTAGGCCTTAAAAATGGATTTCTTCTCCCTACTATTGCTAAGGAGGTATTGTGTCTCCTTATCCTTTTGAAGTACCCATTCCTATTATTTCCTCTTTCACCCCTATAATTGTTGAGCTACCCATTGATGGTATTATTTGTAGGGTGGGGAGTGTTGGAAAAATAAAGAACATTTCATTTTGTTACTTTGTGTTGTCATTGATGTCATCATGATATATGAGTTGCAACTGCAAGTTCAAGAATAAATTTGTTTTGGTATTCTAGTCCAGTATCTGAACTGGTATTTTTCTTACATTCTTTGATATTTTGGTCTACACTTGGTTGTTGGTAATTGTCATTGCTAGAAGTTTTGAAAAATGATTTGTAGATGTCAGAAGCATGTACATTCAAGATCTCACGTATATAGATGCTCGTATGGTGTATTGGCATTAAATTGGTGTTTGCAATTATGTTGATAGCTCTATCCCTGGCTGACCTATTGGATGTATTATGTAATGATGAAATATTTTTGTTATGTGGATATATGTGCAACCTATTTTATGTCTATGTCAACTTGATGAAGTGTGTTGGATGTATCTTTTCAAAATATTTTAGGAAAGGTTGAAGCCAATAGTTGGTATTTTTTGTAAATAAGAGATGCATCTAATTAGGCTGACCTACTTGATGCTTGTGAAGAGATCAGATATATATAGGATAATCTTTGAAGTTTAATGTAGTGAATTTTTCTGTGGTGTGAATGCAAACATAAAGAAGAGTGAATATGATGAAGTGTCTCAAGTCAGCTTACTGAGCTACATCGAAACTCAATCTTAACTCACTAGGTGTAATCCAGCTATTCATTTTTTGGTTGTAAGCCATTTTCTATCATTTTAATTTGGTAGGCAGCGAGTCTTTGTTTCTGGATAGTGAGCCCTGGCAGTGAGCCACCATTTTTGTAATATCTTATAACTGGTTACACTATATTGTGAGCTAACACTCAACGTGGTTTTTCCCATTTTGAGCTTTCCACATAAAAATCCAAGTGTTCATTTGTTTTTTGATTTCATGCTCTGTTGATGATTTTACTTATCTTTGCTATTGTATGCATTGGAATAAATGGATGGTATCTGATAAAAAAATTTAAGATGTTGATTCAACCGCCCTCTTAGTATCTTGGACATTTAACAATTGGTATTAGACCTCGGTTCCTCGGGAAAGGCCTAACAACTTGAGGGAGATCTTGAAGATGTGAGAATTAGATAATAAAGGAGAGCTTAAGACTACACTTGAGGATCTTGAAAAAGTTGAAAGAGAAAATATAGATTTGAAAGAAAACCCTAAAGATGCAAATGAATGTGTCTATAAATTAAAGGAGCAATTGAAAAAATTGAGAGATAGGGACAAGGAAGTAACTGATTAGTTGAAGAAGGATATTGAAGATATTGCTAGTTGGAAAATACAA
Source organism: Sequoia sempervirens (assembly GCA_007258455.2). Taxonomy (NCBI): domain Eukaryota; kingdom Viridiplantae; phylum Streptophyta; class Pinopsida; order Cupressales; family Cupressaceae; genus Sequoia; species Sequoia sempervirens. The sequence continues at coordinate 26,997 of VDFB02191611.1, forward strand.
GTAGAGCAGAAGAAAATAATTGAAGAATGTTTGAACAAATTGGTACAAAGCAAATCTGAAGAATACACCAAGCTTGAACAAGAAATAAAGAACCTAAAAGTAGATCTAGAGAATGCAAAACTCTGTGAAAACAATTTCAAATCTAGCTCAAAAAGGCTTGATGAATTAATTGTAAGACAAAAAATGAATAAAGACAAAGGTGGTCTAGGAAATGCAACCGATGAAAGTTCTAAGATTGTGAACAATGAGAAGACTCAGAATAAAGGAAAGTAGAAAGATAATTCAAGGAAATTTGTTAGGAGACCTCTGGTTAGACAACCTAATGCACAAAGGTATCCTTCTTTTAATGGAACCTTTTTTTCATGAAAAAAAATTGGTCACAAGGCAACACAATTTAGGAGTAGGATGAATATGTTCCATGTTCCTTTAACTAGTCAATGTTTTGCATGCAAAAGAATTGGACATCTAGAAAGTGAATGTAGAACCTTTAGGATGAATTGATTTCATGCAAGAGGAATGAATCAATCCTTTAATAGCTATTGATATACTTGCAACAAGTATTGGCATAAAGCTAATCAATGCAAAATAAGAGTTAGTGGAATTCAATCTACTCAGAGAACTATTGTCTAGTATAATTGCAACAAACCAGGGCATGTTTGAAGGCTTTGCAAAAGTAAGAAAAGTAAGGAAACTAATCTGACAGAAAAGGATGAATCTATAAAGAAACTTGACAAAGATGAGATTAAGTAAGAGATGAATAAGATTTGGAGGAAGAAAGAAGTACCAACAACTACTGATGAGTCTGTGTCCTCATTTGGTATAGATGATTTATTTGGTAATTAGACCTAGCAAGATCAAAGGGGGAGCATTATCAGAAAATTATAAGAACCCTCTCGTCAAATGGCATGTCAAAGGCTATCAAAAGGATGAAAAGTGAAGATCAAGTTTTTAAAGGTTCTGGAAAAAGAACTAGTAGGAAATATGAAGGGATGATCTTTTGCAGAACAAATTAGGGTTTGTCTGTCTAAAAGAGAAGAGTTATTCGCATCTTTTTGGAATTTTCCGCATTTGATACAAATTAGGGAAAATCATTATTTTATAAAGGAAATGTTTAAGGAATTTTGATCATTTGTTCATTTGAAGAAGTTGAAGAGCTTCTAGAGGATTCTTGAAGGGAATTGGAATTCGAGCTATGGAAACCCTAGTTGTGACTCATTCGTATAGAAAAAGGTATTTTCATCTTCTGAGTAGTTGTGTTTTATGTTAGTTAAGTTGTTTATGTTCAAAATCATAAGAATGGAAACTCCTATAGTTGTGAAAGTGTTGGAGAGGCCAAGGCCCTCTAACAGAAAATATTTTCCTAAGGATTTCAAAGATGACCTCATGGGTGCATTTTTGACAATTGCACATGGAGTAATGTTGACTGAGGACACAAGGATGTATATTCACGTAAAGTTTGAGGAATTCAACCACAAAAATTTGATTAAAATTTGGGAAAAAGAGCTTATTGGTGATGATTTCTTGGTAAAATGTAAACACTCGAACGTGGTTGAGGAAAGGTTGGATAGATAGAATAACTTTCCCAACTTAAGCTATAATGACAAATTTGTGAAAGCGGTCCTAAGTAGAATACATGATAAATTCTTGTGGACTGACTAGTCACACTTCATAAATAAGGAAGTGATTAGGGTTGTTACTGGGATATGGGATAAAGGTATAGTAGTCATGTCAAAATTTGTGAAGAATGAGGTTGTAATGGAACTTATAGGATCCACTTATGAAAAGAGAGATGTAATGATGAAAACCATCACTAATCCTATTGTGAAGTATGCAGATATCATGATCAGTCACAAAATATACTTCACAAACAAAGAGAACTTTGTTTTGGCTACATCAATCTATACTAGTTTTGATATTGTCATAAATGGTACTGATTATGATCTTTGTGAGCTTATTTTGTTATAGCTACTTGAGAAACTGATGTTGACAAAAAAAGAAGTATGCTTTCATGTTTGGTTCATTGATTCTATGTCTGTTGTTTTATTTTATGAAGAGGGTTCCAAAAAGGAATGGTGAAGTAAATTGGGACTCATCCAGACCTCTAGGACATCAAATTTTTGATTATTTGCATGGTCTAGGTAATATGAATGATCAAGATGATGCTCTAACAATATTTTTTGTTGTATTCAAAAGAAACATGAAAGAAAGGGAAAGGATTCCAAGGAAAATTGTTGAGAAGTATAAAGATGAAATTATATTTCATATTTCATCTAATGAATGTATGATTGAGGCTATAGAACCTCGAACCATCTAGATTTAGCCTCTAGGATATGAGGTAACATAAGATAAAGCTGAAGGATATATGCAATTGTTGTTGAAGAATACAAAGGACCCCAATGAACCCAAAATTGGGACATATGCTGAAACGTCTATGGAGATTCATATGTAGCACCAAAGGCCTAAAATTAGGAAGAATGTGGAGAAAAATATTAAGGAACCTTGATTTACTGATGAGGAGATTTCCCTAGGCAGGGATAAAGGAGAACTAAGGGAGGTAGAATGATCTAGCCTAATGAGATCTATAAGAACTACCTTTGTAAAATCCTCCACAACCCCTACAACAAAGGTTGAACCCAGTATAGTTTGATGGAACTTTCAAAAAAATTGTAAATTTTTTTTGCTCATGTGAAAACCCTTGAGTTTTAACCCAAAAAATCCTTGTCACATCCCCTATAGGGTTCTTATATCAGGTTTGGTGTTTTGTTTTTGTTGCTTAGTGTTATATTTTTTCTACTGAATGTAAAGTATCTATTGTCAGTTAGGGAGAGGGAAGAAATTCTCCTATTTGCATCATCATGTGATTGTTATCCTATGACTAGTTTGTTCTCCTAGGAAGGTCTGAATCATCCTTTTAATAGGTTATGGATATAATTAGTTGATCATTACATCCTTTCGTCTAGATGATTCATTAGCTATGAGCTTACCAATCTTGTGTCACTCTAGGGAAGTGCCCCCTTTTTAGAAACAACTTGTATGCACATGCATAAAGTTTTCACTTAAGTCCCTATGGCCCTTGTACCTATATCACCCATCACTAATATACTCATAAGTGTACATTATGTAACTACGAAGAGAGATAAACAATATTTTCTTTTGATATTGGTCATCACTAATGACATTTGATCCTTCAACTTTGTAACAGCGATAAGTGAGGTTCTAATTCTTATTGTGCATCATGGATGGACCTTAAAAAGAATATTTGAAATAGTGATGAGTGATATGATGTCACACCATATGATCGCAAAGTTGTTGTAAAGGTTATTTCACATTAGCGATGTACAATGAACCCTATAAATAATGTCAACCATTCATAGTTGATTACTTGCAAAATATATGAGGAGCATCAGCAAAGAACGAAGGCCTTATCGCTCATCACAGATCTATTTTTGAGCCTAAGATCTAAATTAGTGACATGTGATCAATGCTTCCTAAAGGGGTTTTTTCTTTTTGCTAATTTTGATAAAATATTGTGGGCCATATCTTTGGCGCCTTTTGTTCTATGCAGGTGCACGTATCTAAGATCTAATCATTCATGATGTCTCCCATCACTGATATGATCTTTTGGGGAAGTGAGAATTGGTGAGTGTGTGATGAAGAGATAGATGTGACCAGGAGTCAAGACATTAAATCAAGGCATAAGGGCCATCACATAAATATTTTTATAGTTGATAGAGCCAAGTATAGATGAATTAAATCAATGATAGGTGATAGTCGTAAATGAAAGTCCAACAATGTAGCAGTGTTAGGGGGTTCTCACACAAAGAAAGAAAAAGATCAAACAAAGAACTAGATGACCATCGATGAAATTTTAATAGCAAGATGATCTAATGGGTAGGAATTCCTTACATGAGTAATTTCATCACTAATAAGCACCTTAGGATTAGGGAAGAATAAAAAAAGAAGTGAGATGGAGTGCAAGGAAATTTTCTCTCCAAACTAACCTTATATACTTCACCGATATAAATCAAGAGCAAGGATTGAGTTTGTGATACATGCCAAATTGTCAGGACATGTATGATTAAGTCAGGGTTAAGGAACAACATGTCAATATTTGAGATAGCATCATTGTTTTCAAGAATCAAGTTGATAATAGTCAAAAAATGATGCTCATGGCCACCTTAGATGAAATCTTAATTGCTCTTAGATGAACAGTCTAGATTCAAAGAAAAATTGATATGCTACCAATTCACTCGCGCAAGGAGTTCTGCATCATTACTTCTGTATGCTCAAGATCTCTATTTATTGCAAGTTGATCAATGATTATTCTCCCTATCTTTTGAAACTATAGTTTGTGAGGGGTTGTTGGTAGTATTTTCTTGTCCTAGTCAGGTTGGCATGAATTTAAGTTCTCTAGTCTACTTAGTACTTTTGCTGAGCTAGAATTGTGTGTTATCACTGGGACAGGGGTACTCTTTCTGTGGGTTTTGAATTAAAAGACTTAATTATCATTCTATAAACTCTGAAGTGATGGAAAAAATTGGTAAGGAAACCCCACTAGCTAGGAGGTCTAGTTTGCTAAGCATGTCCAAATGCCATGGGAAGGAAGCTAAGGAAGAAACCATTGTTTCCCTTGAGATTGCAAGGGGAAAACGGAGGGCCAGGGGCGATAAAAAGAAGAAAATTGTGCAAAGTACTTACTGTTTAAGAAATAAGACCCTCCCAAGGGAAGCGGTTGAGCACAAAGGCAAGGAACTAGCATCACCAATGAAGAAGGCCAAGAAGAAGGGAAAGAGCTACCAGACTAATCAAGAGAAGCAAAAGTTTCTTATTGTGCTAACAGACATTTCTTTAGAGGCCGAAGCTGAGATGGACTCGGATTATCACTAGCATCTCTATTCCCTAGTGCCTTATGATAGTTCTGATGATGACGTGCTTATAGTACCTGCAATTACTACAAGAAGTAGAAGTGGTTGGGAATTTTTTGATGCCGATGACTCTAAATAAGGGTCATCTTCTATGTTAGTTTTCAATGACACCATGGTCATTGCATAGGAGGTATCGGTTTATACATGTCCATGGTTTGTCTTTTCCTTTGCTTTGCTGATGTGGAGAATTTTTAGATAAAATGAACCAAATCCTTTTTTTTCCAACAAGTGCTATGATAGTGACGACTAATATTTTTCACATTTTTTTTGCTTCCCTTGTTTTGAAGTAATTACGTATGAAAACACTTGGGGAGTCCTTTGAGACGTTAGTTGAAATTAGGTTTTTGAAATGAACTCAAAATTGAAATTGAAATTGTAATTCAGCCATGTAGCTTGTTGCTCCCCTATTATCTAAAGGGGATTTCATGGCTAAAAATAGAAAGTACATATTTTTGAGTCCAGAATAGGGTCACAATAGATAATCAACACAAGTAGAAAAATAGAATTTTAATAGGTATTTGGGTAGATATATTGGAAGCAATTCTAAGATGAAAATTATATTGTGTAGAAATTTTGAATCTATTTTAGAAGGAAATATTAGAAATCGAGATGAATATTAGCTTTTAAGAATTTTACTCTCCTCTGTATTTTCACTCAAGTTGTGAATGAATATTGTTAATAACAACTTAATTTGTCCTCTATCACTTGCACAAATTGAATGAATTTTTTTTATGCTTTAATTCAAACTGTAATTGATTAAATGTTGAAATAATTTTTTTGGTTTGTGAGGAAAATATATAGAATTTATTAAAGAAGTGGTATTCTAAAAACATAGTGAGTTGGATGTTACAAAGTAACATTGTAATAGTCCATTAATTTATGTATTTCATTTAGGATTGTATTACGGGTTTGACACTAGTTATGATTCTTTTATGCCTTAGATGAGGCAACAATTAAATAGACAGTTTATCTTATGATTTGTTGAGCCAGTAATCAATTGGGCCTAGGACTTAAGATGAAGAATTATTTAACATACTTTAAACTACCATATCCCAACCTTAAGTATGAAGGATCATTTCTTGAGAATAAATAATGCTTCTATCTAAGGTTTTCCAAGCTTTTGAAAGAGTAATTTTCAAGAAGCTTTTATAAAGGAAATGTTTAAGGCATTTTGATCATTTGTTCATTTGAAGAAGTTGAAGAGATTTTAGAGGATTCTTGAAGGAAATTGGCATTCAAGCTATGGAAACCCTAGTTGTGACTCATTCATATAGGAAAAGGTATTTTCATCTTCTGAGCAGTTGTGTTTTATGTTAGTTAAGTAGTTTAAGTTAAAAATCATAAGAATGGCAACTCCTATAGTTGTGAAACTATTGGAGGGGCTGAGGCCCTCTAACAGAAAATATTTTCCAAAGGATTTCAAAGATGACCTCATGGGTGCATTTATGACAATTCCACATGGAGTAATGTAGACTGAGGACACAAGGATGTATATTTGTGTAAAGTTTGAGGAATCCAACGACAAAAAGTTGATTGAAATTTGGGAAAAAGAGCTTATTGGTGATGATTTCTTGGTAAAACCTAAACATTCAAACATGGTTGAGAAAAGGTTGGATAGATAGAATAAATTTCCCAACTTCAACTACAATGACAAATTTGTGAAAGCGGTCCTAAGTATAATACATGATAAATTCCTATGGATTGACTAGTCGCACTTGACAAATAAGGAAGTGATTAGGGTTGTTACTGGGATATGGGATAAAGGTACAGTAGTCATGTCAAAATTTGTGAAGAATGAGGTTGTAATGGAACTTATAGGATCCACTTATGACAAGAGAGATTTAATGATGAAAACCATCACTAATCCTGTTGTGAAGTATGTAGCTATCATGATCAGTCACAAAATATACTTCACAAACAAAGAGGACTTTGTTTTGGCTAGATCAATCTATACGAGTTTTGATATTGTCATAAATGGTACTGATTATGATCTTTGTGAGGATATTTTGTTATAGCTCCTTGAGAAATTGATGTTGACAAAAGAAAATAAGTATGCTTTCAAGTTTGGTTCATTGATTATATGTCTATTGTTTATTTTATGAATAGGCTTTCGAAAAGGAATGGTGAAGTAAGGGACGAAGAATGATCTAGCCTGAGGAGATCCAAAAGAACTACCTCTATAAAAACCTCCACAACCCCTACAACAAAGGTTGAATCCAATACAATTTGATGGAACTTTCAAAAAAAAAAAAAAAATTTCTATGCTTATATGAAAACCCTTGAGTTATAACCCAAAAAATATTTGTCACATCCCCTATAGGGTTCTTATATTAGGTTTGGGGTTTTATTTTTTTCGCTTAGTGTTCTATTTTTTCTACTGACTGTAAAGTATCTATTGTCAGTTGGGGAGAGGGAAGAAATTCTCCTATTTGCATCATCATGTGATTGTTATCCTATGACTAGTTTCTCTCCTAGGAAGGTCTGAATCATCCTTTTAATAGGTTAGGGAAATAATTGGTTGATCATTACATCCTTTCATCTGCATGATTCATTAGTTGTAAGCTTAGCATTCTTGTGTCACTCTAGGGAAATCCACCCTTTTTAGAAACAACGTGTATGCACGTGCATAAAGTTTTCACTTAAGTCCCTATGGCCCTTGTACCTATATCACCCATTGCTAATTTACTCATAATTATACATTATGTAATTGCGAGGAGAGATAAACAGTCTTTTCTTTTGATATTGCTCATCGCTAATGAAATTTGATCCTTCAACTTTGCAATAGTGATGAGTGAGTTTCTAGTTCTTATTGCTAATCACAGATGGACCTTAAAAAGAATATTTGAAATAGCGATGAGTGATATGATGTCACACCATATGATCGTGAAGCTATTGTAAAAGGTCATTTCACATTGGCGATGTGTGATGAACCCTATAAATAATGTAAACCATTCATCATTGATTACTTGCACAGTATATGAGGAGCATCAACGAAGAATGAAGGCCTTATCGGTCATCACAGATCTATTTTTGAGCCTAAGATCTAAATTAGTGACATGTGATCAATGCTTCCTAAAGGGGTTTTTTCTTTTTGCTAATTTTAGTATAATATTGTGGGCCATATCTTTGGCACCTTTTATTCTATGTAGGTGCATGTATCTAATATCTAATCATTCACGATGTCTCTCATCGCTGATATGATCTTTGGGAGAAGGTGAGAATTGGCGAGTGCGTGATGAAGGGATAGATGTGACCAGGAGTCACGTTATTAAATCAAGGCATAAGGGCCATCACATAAATATTTTTATAGGTGATAGAGCCAAGTGTAGATGAATTAAGTCAATGATAGGTGATAGTTGTAAATGTAAGGAGCAATGTGGCAGTGTTAGGGGGGTCTCGCACAAAGAAAGAAAATGATCAACAAAAGAACTAGATGACCATCGATGAAATGTTAATAGCAAGATGATCTAATGGGTAGGAATTCCTTACATGAGTAATTTCATCGCTAATAAGCACTTTAGGATTAGGGAAGAATCAACAATTAAGTGAGATGGAGTGCAAGGAAAGTTTCTCTCCAAACTGACCTTATGTACTTCACTGATATAAATGAAGAGCACGGATTGAGTTGGTGATACATGCCAAATTGTTAGGACATGTATGATTAAGTCAGGGTTAAGGAATAATGTGTTAATATTTGAGATAGCATCATTGTTTTCAAGAAGAAAGTTGATAATAGTCAAAAAATGATGCTCATGGCCACCTTAGATCAAATCTTAATTGCTCTTAGATGAATGGTCTAGATTCAAATAAAAATTGATATGCTACCATTTCGCTCACGCAAGGAGTTCGGCATCATTACTTATGCATGCTCAAGATCTTTATTTATTGCAAGTTGATCAGTGATTATTCTCACTGTCTTTTAAGACTATAGATTGTGAGGGGTTGTTGGTAGTATAATTTTCTTGTCCTAGTGAGGTTGGCATGAATTTTAGTTCTCTAGTCTACTTAGTACTTTTGCTACTAGAATTGAGTGTTATCACTACGATTGGGGTACTCTTTTTGTGGTTTTTGAATTGAAATACTTAATTATCATTCCATAAACTCTGAAGTGATTGAAAAAATTGGTAAGGAAACTAGACCAGCAAGGAGGTCTAGTTTATTGAGCATGTCCAAATGCCTTGGGAAGGAAACTGAGTAAGAAACCATTGTTTCCCTTGAAATTGCAAGGGGAAAAATGAGGGTCAAGGGCCATAAAAAGAAGAACATTGTGAAAAGTACTTACCGTTTAAGAAATAATACCCTCCTAGGGGAAGCAGTTGAGCCTAAAGGCAAGGAACTAGCGTCACCAGTGAAGAAGGCCAAGAAGAAGGGAAAGAGCTACTAGACTAATCAAGAGAAGCAAAATTTTCTTATTGTGCTAACAAACATTTCTTTAGAGGACGAAGATGAGATGGACTCAGATTATCGCCAGCATCTCCATTCCCTAGTGCCTTATGATAGCTCTGATGATGACGTACTTATAGTACCTCCAATTGCTGTAAGAACTAGAAGTGGTTTGGAATTTTCTGATGCCGACGACTCTAAATAAGTGTCATCTTCTATGTTAGTTTTCAATGACACCATGGTCATTGCATAGGAGGTATCGGTTTATACATGTCCATGGTTTGTCTTTTCCTTTCCTTTGCTAATGTGGAGAAATTTTAGATAAAATGAACCAAATCCTTTTTGTTCCCAACAACAAGTGCTATGATAGTGATGACTAATATTTTTCACTTGTTTTTTGCTTCCCTTGTTCTGAAGTAATTACGTATGAAACTACTTGGGGAGTCCTTCAATATGTTAGTTGAAATTAGGTTTTTGAAATGGACTCGAAATTGAAATTGAAATTGTAATTGAACCAGGTGCTTGTTGCTCCCCTGTTATCTAAAGGGGATTTCATTTATGAAAATAGATAGTACATATTTTTGAGTCCATAATAGGGTCACAATAGATACTCAGCTCAAGTAGAAAAATAGAATTTTAATGGGTATTTGGGTAGATATATTGGAAGCAATTCTAAGATGAAAATTATACTATGTAGAAATTTTGAATATGTTTTACAAGGAAATATTAGAAATGAAGATGAATATTAGATTTTAAGAATTTTACTCTCCTCTATGTTTTCTCTCAAGTTGTGAATAAATATTGTTAATAACAACTTCATTTGTCCTCTCACTTGAACAAAGTAAATGAATTTGTTTTATGCTTCAATTCAAAGAATTGATTAAATACTGAAATAAATTCATTGGTTTGTGAGGAAAATATATAGAATTTATTAAAGAAGTGTTATTCTGAAAACATAGTGAGTTAGATGTTACAAAGTAACATTCTAATAGTCCATTAATTTATGTATTTCATTTAGGATTGTATTACGGGTTCATCACTAGTTATAATTCTTTTTGTGCCTTAGATGAGGCAACAATTATCTAGTTAGTTTAACTTATGATTTGTTGAACCAGTAATGAATTGAGCCTAGGACTTAAGATGAAGAATTATTTAACATACTTTAAACTACCATATCCCAACCCTAAGTATGAAGGATCATTTCTTGAGAATAAATAATGCTTCTATTTGAGGTTTTCCAAGCTTTTGATAAAGTAATTTCAAGAAATTGTGCATCTGTGTGAAGAAATACTCTTAACCAAGTGTGAAACATTATGAGTATATAAGGGATTACCCTCCCTAGGTTTAATAAAGCCCGAAGAGATGAAGTACAGTAGTAGTTAATCTACTTAATTGTTGGCCAATCCTCACCCTAGCTGATAATTGGGTCATGCCAAGCCCATAGGTTAGGACTCATATTAACTTTGGTTCTAAAAAAATAACCAACAGAATGGCAACTCTACTCGGGAAAACTTTTGTATCATTGATACACATATGTTAAAGACCATTGTAAAGAGTCAAGACAAAAAATGAATGTCCAGTTCATGTAATAAAGAAGTTTCAAATCTAAAAGGTGGTTTGTATGGCTGTATGGTGACTCTGCTAGAAGAAATCAGATAAAGATATCCTTGCTTCAAAGGTTTTCCCCTTGTTGAAGAGGAGGCGACTCTGCTCCATAATTTTTAGACATGAAGGGTTGTTTGTAACCTAAAAAGGATCTATTCAAAGTTGTAGAAACTTGAAGTGTGAAGGTACATCATTCTCTACATACTAAAAAATTTCATATGGATTGTACCTGTTCTTTCACTCAAAGTTTTAATCACAAAGTAGCAAGTATGGATGGTTAGAATATATCTCAAAGATTTCTAATTTTTATTGTTGTTTTTCAATTTATCATGGTTGCAATTGTGCACCATTAGTTGCAACTAAGTTTTCATACATCCATGGATCATAAAAGAGAAATAACCATGCCATTAGAAACCAAGATCCATATTGTCAAGAAGCTTCAAAAGTATGATAATCCTAGGACAGTTGATACAAAAAGAAGAATGAAACATAATGTAAACAAGCCTGGAATTACGTTGGAATGGAAAACTATATTCAAAAGGGGAGTAAAAGAGTTGAAGAAACGACACATAATGAATATACAAGCCCCAATAATAAATGATCATGCTAGATTTGCTAGTCAATGTGTTGCACCTTTTGTGAATTCTTTTGATTCATTGTATGCCCAATTAGACTTGTCATGGATTGATTACAAGGCTAAAACTACGCCATCTCGAGTCTATAATAAAATTCCTAGATTTAATGGAAACAATATATGTGAGGGAGATGCACATATTCAAAATTTCTATAATTTCATTATAAAACATTCATTTGGAGATCAGGATATGTGAATGAAATTTTTTGTTAGATCTCTTAAGATAAAGCTAGGGAATAGTACATTGGATTTCCTGAGAAGTCCTTTCCTTGCTGGGATAAACTAGTGGATGCTTATAGAGAAGAGTTTTCAAAAAATCTTTTTGACCTTTTCACAAAGTTAAAACAACTCAAGAAACAAAATGAAGAGTTAAGAATTGATTTCAGTCATAAATTTGTTGTTGCTCTTTCACTGATCCATGAAAGTTTTAAACCTAGTATATTAGATTGCATTCATTTATATTTTGAAGCTTTTGAGGAGGGATCTAGTGCAATGTTGAAGGATTTTAAATTTTTGAATATGCAAATGTCTTACACGTGCTTAGACAGTACGGAAAAGATGAGGACTAAATATGTGGAAAGTTTACTATCCACATTTGTAACTAAACATGTTGATGTGACTAACAGTTATGTGGATACAAATGATCAAAGGTCTTTAGTTTTAAATACAGACAAGTATGTTGTTGAAAAGGAAGAGGTTAAGAGTTCTAGCATGTTAATCACTAGTGCTCCTAGTAGTGAAAATATTTCTTTTTGTTCTCAAAAGGATGTAAATGGTCAAATCAATGATGAAACTCAGTCTGTAAAGTTTCTAAGTTTTGATAGTGGTAATGTCTTGATTTGTCAAGATTCACAACTTGATAAAACATATTTTTCTACTGAAGAACAACAAGAAGAAATAGTTGAGAGAATTGACCAAGATCATGGTCTGGGTATGTGCAGGATCATCATGGAAAAAACATGCCCTTAAGTGGCAAATAATTTAGAAAAATCAATGTTAGGCAACTTGACATAAAAAATTGAATAAGTTATCTATATTATTTCAAAAATATGTAAGAATAGAATCTATAGAAAATTGAATGTAGTTTGTAAACTACTAGGTTTATTTAAAATAAATAAAATTTATTTGGAAAATTTGAAATTTCAATGCAATAGTACTTAAATTTCATGGAAAATAAGAAGTAGGTGTCTGTCAACCACCCTAACCATAAATAAAATGATAATATATTTTATAATATTTTATATCTAAGTAGAGGACTCATGTCTGGATGTGATGCATATTTTTTTGTAATTTTTTTCAAGTAAATAATTAATTATGAATTTTTTATTACAACTTTTAAAAATATGAAAACTCGTATGTCGACCACCTTAACTTGGTCAAAACTTCATGAAATTTAATTTTTCTTTTTAATCCTATAGTATGTGAAGCATAGAATGTGATGCATGTTACGATTTAAAAATGTGATACCGCTTTGAAAGTTATAGATGTTTTTCAATCAGCCTATCAATCAGAACTTTAGTCGTAATTCTAATAGAAAATAAATAATAATTATTTATTAAATTAAAATTAAAGCATAATTTATATTGGTGGAAAGTTGAGAATCCCTCTAAAAACCATTTTCGCTTTCATCAATTTTGGGTAAAAAAAATGTTGTCAGCCACATACCCTACAAATACCCATAATATTGCCACTTTTTGGCCCATCATGATCCTGCACATACCCGTCTATTAAGTAGTGAAATTTTTTCAAATTTTATAACCATTGAATATCATAAATATGCTTAAGTATGAAAGTCCTAATATGGACTTGAATGTGTATTTTTTTCCTTATTTAAATGAGCCTAGTTATGAGTTTTTTCATGTGGATATAAAGGCTGACTTAAAAAAGGAACCAAAATTACTCACTTTTGAACAAGTTTTAGATTCTAAAGATATTAATATATTGTGTTCAGAAAATATTAAAGTGAGTAAGAATAAGGATAGGGTAGAGATTCTTGGTGACTCTCTACACCAACATGTTGAGGCACAACTAAAATATGTACCAATAAGTGAATGTGTTTCTTTACACACATTTGAGGGTAGTTTTCATAATGAGAAAAGTTTTGGGATCGGTTCCTATGAATGTTTCACTTTTAGTGGGAAAATTACTAATCAGATTAAGCTTGATGATCATAGCTATATGGCAAAGGATGAGTGCCAATTCTTGCAGCTGGATGAAATTTTTTTGCAATATGGTAATGAGAAAAACATCAAGCAAGGTTTTTTTAAACTTTATCCTATTGTGAACAACAAAACTTATGAATTATTGCCACATGAGGATCAAGCATATTGCAGTGATATTTTCAAATTGGGCTCAATGAATTGTGATGAGAAATTTGTTTATGACAGAGGTAAGGGTGAACCCACATTTTTTCTTGATGGCTTTTGAGCCATCATGTGTGGTTTGACTTGTCAAACCAAAGAAGTTGGGGGGAAGAGATAGCTTTTTACTCTATTACCCAATGGAGTAGGCACTTGGTCTACTTCTCCTAGATGATCTGAATTCTCACTCTGTTCACTAAGGAACATACATCCCTAAAAAGAGCAATTGATGGTACTTTCAAAAATTTTGTAATCTTTGGTGTGCTCATTTGAAAACCCTATGAGTTTTAACCTAAAAAATATTTGTCACATCTGCTATAGGGTTCTTATATGAGGGTTGAGGTTTTATTTTTGTTGCTTGGTGTTCTATTTTTCCTATTGACTGTAAAGTATATATTGTCAGTTGGGGAGAGGGAAGAAATTCTCCTATTTGCATCATCACGTGATTCTTATCCAATGAGTGGTTTCTCTCATGGGTAGGTTTGAATCATCCTTTTCTAGGCTAGGGAAATAATCGGTTGATCATTACATCCTTTGATCTACATGATTCATTATTGTGAGCTTACCATCCTCATGTCGCTCTAGGGAAGTCCCCCCTTTTCTAGAAACAACTTGTATGCATGTGCATAAAGTTTTCACTTAAGTCCTTATGACCCTTGTACCTATATCACCCGCCATTAATTTACTCATAATTGTACATTATGTAACCGTGAGGAGAGATAAATAGTCTTTTATTTTGATATCGATTGTCACTAATCACATACGACCCTTAAACTTTGTAATAGCAATGAGTGTTTTTCTAGTTCTAATCACTCATCAAGGATGGACATTAACAAAAATATTTGAAATAACAATGAGCGATATGATGCAACACCGTATGATCACAAAGGTGTTGTAAAATTTTGTTTCACATTTGTGATGTGCGATGAACCCTATAAATAATGTAAACCGTTCATTGGTAATTGCTTGCATAATATATGAGGAGCACTAGTGATAAACAAAGGCCTTATCACTCATCATGGATATATTTCTAAACCTAAGATATAGATTAGCGACATGCAATCAATGCTTTCTAAAAGGTTTTTTTCTTTTTGCTAATTTTGATATAATCTTTTGGGCCATATCTTTGGAACCTTTTGTTTTATGTAGGTGCATGTATCTAAGATCTAATGATTTACGGTGTCTCCCATCACTGATATGATCTATAGGAGAAGGTGAGAGTTGGCGAGAGCACAATGAAGGGATAGATGTGACCAAGAGTCAGGCCATTAAATCAAGCTATCAAGGCCATCACATAAATATTTTTATTCTTAACAGAGCCAAGTGTAGATGAATTAAATCAATGATAGGTGATAGCCATAAATGAAAGGAGCAATGTGGCAGTGTCAGGGGGGTCTTGTGCAAAGCAAGAAAAAGATCAGAGAAAGAACTAGATGACCATCAATGAAATGTTCAAAGCAAGATGATCCAATGGGCAGGAATTCCTTACATGAGTAAGTTAATTGCTAATAAGCACCTCAAGATTAGGGAAGAATTAGCGATGAAGCAAGATGGAGTACAAGGAAATTTTCTCTCCAAACTGACCTTATGTACTTCACCGATATAAATGAAGAGCACAAAATGAGTTGATGAAACATGCCAAATTGTCAAGACATGAATGATTAAGTCATGGTTAAGGAATAATGTGTCAATATTTGAGATAGAATCATTGTTTTTAAGTAAGTTGATAATATTCAAAAAATGATGCTCATGGCCACCTTAGATGAAATCTTAATTTCTCTCAGATGAATAGTCCAGATTCAAAGAAAAATTGATATGCTACCAATTTTCTCATGCAAGGAGTTCTACATCATTAATCTTGCATGGTTAAGATCTCTATTTAATGTAGGTTTATAGGTGATTATTTTCATTTTCTTTTAAGTTTGTAGTTTGTGAGGGGTTGTTGGTAGTAGATTTTTCTTGTCCTAGTTGGGTTGGCATGAATTTTAGTTCTTTGGTCTACTTAGGACTTTTGCTACTAGAATTAAGTGTTATCACTGGGATTGGGGTACTCTTTTTGTGTGTTTTGAATCAAAAGACTTAATTATCATTCTGTAAACTCTGAAGTGATGAAAATAATTGATAAGGAAACCTCACCAACTAGGAGGTCTAGTTGGCTGAGCATGTCCAAATTCCATGAGAAGGAAACTGAGCAAGAAACCATGGTTTCCATTGAGATTGCAAAGGGAAAAAGGAGGGCCATGGGCCATAAAAAGAAGACAATTGTGCAAAGTACTTATCGTTTAAGAAATAGGAACCTCCTAGGGGAAGCAATTGATCCCAAAGGTAAGGAACTAGCATTGCCAGTGAAGAAGGCCATGAATAATGGAAAGAGATACTAGACTTATTAGGAGAAGTAGAAGCTTCTTATTGTTCCAATAGACACTTCTTCAGACACCGAAGCCATATAAATCAAAGTATTTAAATCAAGTAAGTCAAAATCACCTAAACATCATCTAAGCTAATCTAATCCTAATTAAACTAATCTAACCACCCATCACATCCTCTAGCTTTTCCCACTTGCACCAATAAAGTATTTTAATTCATTTATAAATTCATCATTTTCTTTCAACTTGGCATAAAAATGGAATATTCCCTCAAGTTTGAATATGAAGACAAGTTGACTTGTCCCTTCCAACAAGGCAATAACTTCTCTCTTTCATGTCCCAAACTCAACATTAACTCTCAATTTCAAATTTGAATCTCCCCCTCTTTGGCACATTGGCCAAAACTTGCACATTCCTCAAACTATCATAATGTGACAAGTGGTCTCATTTCATTGGTCCAATAATTATCCCACATTGCTCTATTTTGAGCACTCTTAGCATTTGAAATTTTATAAATAGAAGGATTCATTCTTCAAAAAATCCTCCACAACTTGATCTACACTCTCATGCAAAGTTACTCTCTTAAACTAAGAACTATTTTTTCCCATCACCATTACATTGCATCATTTCAGTTTTAGCAAGGATTGGGAAAGGGTCATTGGCACATTTGACACCAATCCAATATGGAATAGGTACTTGTCTTGCTTCTATATGTCTCTTTAATCTTATTTATTATTTTTTTGCATCTTTGGAGCATGAAATTGTTATTTCATAGAAACACTTGATAGATTTGCATGTAACTAACCCATGTTTGAGGTTTTAGAGTTTGTGCAGATTTTGAAAGTGAAGCATCCATTAAAATCTGCAAAAGCACTAAACTTCATACAAGGGTTAGTATTTCACAAATCTATCAAAATGATCCTATGAAATACCTTGTGAAAGCTTCCAAATGTAACAAATGAAAATAGAAAAACTAAAGCATTATGAAAGCAATAAAAAGTTACCTATTCCATAGTGGATTGGTGTCACATGTGCAAGTGACCCTTTCCCAATCCTTGATCAAAGCTTAAGATGATGCAAATGCAAATAGGATGAAGAGCAAGATGAGTTCTCAAACCAAGAGAGTAACCTTGCATAAAAGTTGTGGATGGATGAATGAGGATTAAGGCCTTCTTTTATAGATTTTCTTGATGACAGATTGGCCAAATGGGTGAATGTGGGATTAAAGATCCACCAATGAGAAGAGGCCACTTGTCAAGTGGTGATAGGCCAATGGATGTGCAACATTTGGGAAGTGTGCCCATGAGAGGGAACTTCAAATTCAAATTTGTGCAATAAATTTTGAGAGGGGGACAAGAAAATGAGTAATAAATGCAATGTTGGAGGGACAAATCAACTTGACATGTTTTTCAAACTTGAGGGCTATGTTGAGTGAAAATCAGAGTTTTAATAAATCAATAAATTGATTTATTTGTGCAAGTGGCTAAATCTAGAGAATGCAAGTGGGTGGGTTAGGTTAGGCTAATTAGAATTAAGTTAGCTTAATGATGATTAGGTGAGTTTGACTTTCATGATTTAAATATTTGATTTATTTAAATTAGAAAAGGTTGAAATATGGATTGGATTTAATTAAATAAATGTTTGATTTATTTAATTAAAGGGATGATGATAGGATCAAGTTTGATTTATTTAATTTAAGCTAATGACTTTAGGAGATGAGATTACCTAATGAATGGATGAAGGTGATTAATGGACCTAATGTGAAATCTAGTTAATGATAGGATAAGATCCAAAGTGATATCTGAAATGATGCCCATTATCGGAATGATATATCCTAGGACATGCATTGTACAGGATGATGATGGTTTGATATGTTGATTGATAGGCTAATGATATAAAGTTGACTAACATGTATGAAAATTATCAAGAGTTTGATTTTGTTTTAAAGGTTTGTTGTTCACTTTTGATTTTATGATTGAACATTGATTTTACCGACTGCTATGATTGTTTTTGTTTGTTTTGCTAAAGGATGAAGGTGATGATCAGTTTCTTATGGATGATTAATTATTGCGGGTGCAAGCGAGATGAGATGGATGGATTTTTTTCAAATATTTGGATGTTTTGGATGTTTTGTAATGTTTTGAGGTTGTTTTTGGTATTTTCAAGATTTTGCAAATGTTTTGATTTTTGATTTTTCGAATGTTTTTTGGATTTTGATGTTTTTTTGAATGTTTTTGCATTTTTTGTTTTTCGAATGTTTTTGGATTTTGATGTCTCATGGGCTGAAAAAAGACTAGCCTTGCCTACGTTTAAGCTCAGAGACGATGTAGTTCAGAATCCAATGTTTTTGATGTTTTCTGACTTTTTGAGTGTTTTTAGATTTTTGATATGTTTTGGATGTTTTTGGATGTTTTTGATGTTTTGAATGTTTTTGGATTTTTGTATTTTCTGATGTTTTTGGATTTTTGCATGATTTTGATGATTTGGATTAGATATTTTTGATGATAGCAGTGCTTTGTTTGGGATTTTTACTAAAAACCAAGTTAAGGTTGATTGATCGGGTTGATGGATTGATGATGATGATGATAACATTGTTGAGGATGCACAACAATGCAAGGATAGTATTAAGCAACACAAGGATTAGGATGGATATCCCAAGATGATGGATTGATTGGATTTCGATCAATTAGGATTGATGAAACTTGATTTGGAACAAAAGTTGTTCAAATGATTTGATGTGACATTTGAAGTGCAACTTAGATGCGACTGATATCGATTGTTTTGATTGATGATCTATGAAAGATGAAGACTTGATAAGGAATGTCTTCTCACCAAAATATTCCATGGGCTAGTGATTTGAATTTTGTATCACAAATTCTTTGAACAATTTGGTTTCTCGTTTACCAATGTTTGAATCACCACATAAGTTAGAGGATATAGATCAAGATTTATTCTTCAAGCAAGATGTAAATATCTGCCCCCAATGTCTAGCAATGTATTGAATGTCATGGATGGATTCTTGGATAGGTGTACGGATGGATGGATATGGTAAGCACGAAAAGGATTCCAAGGTTTATCTTGCAATAAGATAAGGTGTTCAGATAAAGAATGCTCATTTGGATAATTCTTCATGGCTCAGATAATGCTGCATAGGATAGGATTAATGAAAACAGCCCATGTTAAGATGTTTGCCATAAGCAAGTGTAAAGTGTGCCGCAAACTTTCATGAAGATCAAGATAACTTGGATGATGGATGCAAATGGAAAAATGGATTGGATAAATGGTTCATGGATGAATGGATTTGTTATGGTTGAGATGGAATGCTAGATTTATTATGGATGGGATGAGATGCTTTCACCTGAACTGGTGCACATAGATGCTTGATTCTACACATGATGCATGTTTTCCAGGTTTTCATCATGGTACCTACCCAAAGTGCCACTCATGCGGTTTTCACTAGAGGACAATTTTTTCTCTTTACTGTTTTCAATCCTTTTTCTGATTTTTTTGGATTTTCATATTTTTTTTATTTTTTTGGTTTTTCTGAAAGATTTTAAGCTCATGCTAAATCATGAGGTGTTGGTGATGTAGATTCCCCTATCATAATGTGCCATAGATATCCTACTTGAATAAGTTGCCTTGCCAAGATACGTGCACTTGAATGCAAATTTTGAGATTCTTGATTTGCTTCGTCGATACCAGAGTTAACTTTGTCTTTGTGCACACATTGCAATAGAGTGCCTTCTGAATCCTTATGATGAAGGGTCATTGCCAATACATGGTCAATGTGAGAACTAGATATCATGTGTGGAGGCATGGATGGAGTGTGTTTAGGGATAAAATATGGATTGGTAGACAGTTTGGAACCTTTGACTCTCCACACTTGGGAAGATGAGCAATGATGGGTGGATACGAAAGAGTGCATGAAATTAGGACCAACTACTTGATACACTTTTTACGTCGCTTGAAAAGCTTGTTTTTGCTTTTGCGGACATCTTTCATGGATACTTTTCCCTTTTTTATTTTGCCCCATAGTTTCTTTGACTGATGGAGTTTTATAGGGATGATATTTATTTGTATTCTTTGGTATCCATATGTATTTGATTTGTCCTTTATGCTTTTTAGCTTCTTTTTCTTTGATAACATTCTTTGTGATTTGATTCAAATATTTCCTTCGAAGTTGGTTCCAATTTGTGGATGGGGTGATGGGTGGATGAAGATTCATGACGTGGCTGGTTTTAGTATTGACACTAGTTTCATCATAAGGACTCTTCGTGCTCCCTATCTTGATGTTTGCTTGAGATGAAGTTTCCCCAAAAATGGTGGTAGTACCTTCATGCTTTGATTTTTCCTATTCTGAGGTGTCTTGTTCAATAAACATGCTCTGACAAATGACCACTGTAGATGACATTGTTTCAATTTGCCGCTCTGCCAACTCTGGATTAAACTATTATGTCTGATTTTCTTCCTTGAATGGATAATGTTCGAGATATTTATTCATGATTTACTCAATCTAAGTTTGGGATATATTTGATTTTGATGTTGATAACTCCGTTTGACTGTAGGAATTAATAATCTACTCTTTTTGTGTAACTCAATCTTGTTCTAGATGAAGATCAACTACATGTCCATCCACATAAAGCATCTCATGGGTAGATGGAGGAGTATGTGCTACATGGATATGATCATCTTGCATAGATAGGAGAGTATCCATTAGATTATTGTAGTATCTTGAAGATACAAATTCTTGATATTGAATGATTTCAGAATTTCTTTCGACATGATTTGGATCAAGTTCCTGACATGGGTCAGTTTCAAAGGATGGATTTCTAACAAAGGGTTCTTGGATGTCATCATTAGGCATGGGAAGCATCTCAATATCCTCTTGATATTTGAGTTAATTCAGATCAAATGTTGAGTTGAGGATTCCTTTAGTATCTATAACCATGAGGTCTAATGGGGTCAACATGTCTTGGAAAGGACCATTGCTAAACCTTAGTGGAAGATTTTGATCTTGCTTTGGAATAAATTCTTGAGATATGTCCTCTAACTCATAAGGTAATTTAGAGACATCTTCAACATGATCATAGGTGAACAGATCATGCATTATGTCAATAGGATCAAATAATCCTAACACTCCTTGAAATAGATCACTAAAAGGTGGCTCTTGATGTATCGTGGGTTGGTCATCAAATCGGGTAGAAACATCTTCAAGGTGCTCATCAATGGAGAAATTTTGATCATTGTTTTCAACAATTGTGGTGGAGGGATTTCCAATGTCTTCAACCATAGAGTCAAGTGATTTTGGCATTTCTGGAATTGGATCATTGTTAGGTATTGTTGGTGGATTTCGATCATGATTGAGAAGTGACTCTTGATGTATGTTGGTTTGACCATTAGATGAGATAGAAACATCTCCAATGTGCTCTTTGATGGATAGATCTTGATCCTTGTTTTCAACAGTTGTCATTTTTTGTGTTTGTGTTTGTGTTTGTTGGATAGCTTGAGAGGCTTGAGCAGCTTGGGTAGCTTGAGCAGTGTGAGTAACTTGAGCGGCTTGTGGAGCCACCTAATATTGTTGAAGCACTTGTTGGTAGGATTGATGTGCTTTTAGTGCGATGCTACGATATTGACTTATTGCACTTGGTTTTGGTGGTAGTGGTGGTGTAATTGGAATCATGTTGGGTGTAGTGACAAGTGTTTGAGATATGCTTGGAATGATCATGGTAGTGAGGGGTTGAGATGTAATGGGTTTGAGAGTGGTTGTTGGAGTGATCGAGGTCATAGGAATGGTTGGAATGATCAAGGTGATAGGTCCTTGGGAGACCATATTTTGATTTGGAATCAACGTTGTTGTTTGATTAGATACCATCCATTGGTGTGATGTCAATGGTATATTCAAAGGTTTTGATGTGATGGTTTGATTGGTGTTAGGTGGATTGATTTGGATGGAGTGATTGGAGTTAGATAAATGTATGGATAAAGTTAGTATTCCATGTTCCTCTTGTGTTTTGATGTGATGGTAAGTGTTTGGATGGGTGAAATGTTTGATTTGATCCTAAGTGAACTTAAGAAGGATTTGTTTACTAGGCCAAGATAGTGAAGAACATGCCTTTCTCCAAAAGTAATTCAAAATCAAAAGACCAATGTTTGCATGAAAACCATATGATCAAAAGATATCAAGCACATGTGTGGAGTCCAATTGATTCAATCTTTGCTTAGTGGATTCTTTTTACCACAAACACACTCTTGATTAGCTTTCAAACTAAATGTCCAACGTCCTAATTCCCTTTCATCCCACAAAGTGCATTCTGTGGAAATTGAGGAAATCAAGGCAAAGGTTGCCTAAAGTTGACTTTAGTAGAAGAAAATTGAGATGAAATCCAAATGCTTAGAAGCCTTTAAGGACACAAATCCCAAGGGCAAGTAGTAACATGTGAATTTTTTCAAGGATATTTGCCTCTCCTAAAGGGTTTGAGATTTGATTCTTCGTTGAATGTTGGTTTTCCAATGTTTTTGATAAAAGCACTATGCTTTCAAACCACTAGCAATATGACATCCTATTTCAATTGGTATGGTTTTCTTAGTGGACTTGCCTCATGCCCTTCATAGAAGAGATGATTTTACATACAACCAAGGAAAAAATATAAATGTATGTTAATAATGAAGTCTTAACCTCTATATTTCAACCAAGATCAGACATGGCAAGTAACTTCTTGGAATCTAAGCTCCAATGTACCACTTTGATAAAATCGATGAATGGGTTAATAGGCCACTACAAAAAAGGGTTCTAGTTTGGACTTTCCATTCATAGGAGTTGACCCAATGTGGCAAGAGTCCCTTTTTAGATCTGTTGATGACATTTTTATGCACTTCTCAACATAGGAAGTGCGTAGGCACACTACCTCTCTTGAAAGACAATCTTCCACAATCAAATTGTAGAACACTATCCCAAGGTCTCTCAGATGTCAGGTCATGACATTGCTTGGAATATCTGAGTTGTTTTATGTGATTTGCTAGAATCACAAGGCAATCTTACAGATGAGTTACAAAGCATGGGAAGTTGGGTTTGCAAATGCAGTTTCAAAGTGCTGGAAGTGAATGAACAGTGGATGTCCACTCAAAACAGCAAGATGGAACTCATGAAATTCATATGATTTAGCTTCATGGTGATGTGTTGGTTCCTACTCTAACCAAGGATTAAAAGAAATAGCAAAAGGAGAAGGGTTAAGAAAGCTATTCTAATCTTAAGCTATGAATGAACAGTAACAATGGTGGTTGCTAAAGTAGATAGATTCCTAAACTGAGTTTTGCTTGACCAAGAGAAACCTACAGCTACACAAACCCAGTGCAATCTTCTAAGGACTGTAGATTTTCACCTCACATACACACATCATGTACATGCAATCAAACTAAGTTGTAGCAATAAAGGAAAGAGGCTTAGACTAGCTTTGCAAAGTGATTCATCATCAATGAACCACAAAAAGCATGAGCTAGAATTTCATCAAATACTATAACAACAACACCATCATGACAGCCATTCAAGGAACTAATACTAAAACTAATATGGAAGTAGAACCATGCATGCAAGATGAGAAAAATCAAAGACAACATCCATAAAATCATGCAATGCTATCTTCTATTACTACAAAATTCTTTTTACAACAGCTCTCCAACCCTTACAAATGAGGGGTAAGCCCCTATTTATAGTTTTCCAAAAGTCAAATGAATGGCCAAGATCAATTCTTGTTGTGTGGCCAAGATTCATTACAAAATAGGGTCTCACCTACCACCAATATATCACAATTTAAAATTACATCTTTGTCCTTTCCCTATTTTGTCCTCTACTAATAGCACTGTAGTACTTTTGTCTTTTCGCCAATTGTTGATTTACCTTTTAGGGAATTCTTCATCTTTGATGGGGCTATCCTCCTGCCTTTTAGAAGCTGTGTATTCTATGAACTTGAGGATGACCAGCTAGAGCTTGTATATTTCGATGATTTCATATCGCAGCACCTGGTAGATCCATTCTTTTGCATTGGATTGACCCTGACCCTTTGTGTGAATTCATCAATATCAACTTGGCCTATGTTTATGTCAATGATCTCCTTCCAATCCATGGTAACTTTTGAGTGTAAAGGATCACCTTGAAATTGGTATTTCATTTGGTCCTTGTCTTCTTTTCCTCGAGGATTTTTTCCTATCTTCTTCTCTGTGTCCTTCTCGATGGGCGTTGCTATAGGTCCTGCGCCCGATTCCATATATTCTACAAGCAAAGGTGTAGTTAGTGTAGCCGATCATAAAAGCATTCATGTTAGCCAAGATTCTAAAGATGATATCCATTTTAAATATTCTATTAAGCATAACATGACTTTATCTCCTAATGTCATTGATCTTTTGATTAAGGGCCCTGAGATAGTCCAGGCCTAGTGGCTCAAACTTCCCTAGCAGAAATGCTATTTGGAAGGGAAAATAGGGCAGAGAGCTCCCAGAGATTCTCCTCTATCAAATTTTAGTCTTTTAAGATGTTCACCATGAAGGGGACCGAAATCAAGCACATGGGTCGAAGTTGGATTTCAGATTTGGACTCATTTGGATCGATCTAGCAGAACCCGGAGGTCTCAAGCCAGGGAGCCATTTGGAGATGGTCATTTGGAGCAGAAAATTGAAGATAGAACTCTAGGATTTGAGATTCAGCAGGTCAAAAGGCAGTCAACAGTTTCACATTATCAGGTTCTAGAGGTTCGGGGGCAGTGGTGCACTTTGGCATTTGGGAAGGCAAATGTTGGACAGATGCCCAGAGCTTTGGGCTCAATGGCTCGCACTCACAAAAGGATATAAATATCACAATGAAACTTTCCTGGGAATTGGACATTCTGACAGGTGACTAATATCTTTCTATGGACGTTCATTTACTTGTCAAACCAGGGAACATAGACTTTAAATGGTGCAGCAAAATATATGCACTAGGAATTTGTTTTGGTCAAATCTTAGCAAAAATACATACTGGAAAGAAATTCTATCTAAACTACAGAATGGTAATGCAGAATTCTTTAACTCAACTATGCTTGATTAAAACAGAAACTGTAACAGCTATGACTGAAGCACAAACCATGAACTGGCCTTATGCTGCAGGAACAGTCACAGGGATGGACTCTATCTTTGCGAAGGGTGTAGGCGAGTTTGCGTAAATACTTCAAAAGATGAAAACTAACTGGATATCAGCAGAAAAGAACATCTAACTAATTAACTACAGATACTTACTAAGTGGGCCCCCTTAGCAAGCATCTACTGATTACACAGATGCTGAACTCAGAACTTCATCAATCTTTATTCATGAAAATAGAATGAAATACATTGTCTTGTTGGTGTGAAAACTAACAACAAGCTCTGCTTCTAGAGTAACAAATTATGTCTTTCATTATCATACTGATTCTTACATCATCTCTGCTACTCTATTTCTATCTTACCTAAAAATATCTATTACTCATTCTATTCATCTTCTATCACTGCCTTGCGCAGGAGGAGCATTTTATTTTTAAATTAAAAGAGCAACTAACTAACTAACTTCATCAAAGAAAGGCGTGGAAGTAAAGTATATCCCTGAATCAAGGAACAAACTTCATAAATGAATTTATGTGTTCAACCCGATTCAGAGAGAATCTAGCGCTCCACTCTTTCCAGATTGACTTTCCATTAAAAATCTTTCCAAATCGGTTTCGGTGAAAGAGTCTTTGGTGGAGCTTCCTCAAAGTCGTGCAGGAAATGGGTTTTACTACAAGGCCGAGATCGGCTGTGGTTGACTCAATCATTCTTCAACAACCTACGAAAAAAAAGGTAACAGACGCACAAGAAAAGGCATATGGTACATACACGATATCTATTCATTAATTACACATTTCAAATTTACTTCACCATTCAAAAACTGTATACGATATACCAGCCATTTTCGGGAGTCAACAGGGCAATAAATGCAATCAAGTCAACACAATAGGCTGCAGGAATATAAAAGTGTCTTGCTACAGGATATCCCCATAAAAGGTTTCAACAAAGTTTAAACAGCCATGAAATAGCAAAAATGAAGTCATTTAAAAGTTTATCATAACATCAAATTATGAGCATATTTTAGGCTCATCACTGCCCCCTACTTAGCCCAATGCTGGTCCTCCAGCATTAACTTTCCTGGTGGTTTCTCTGAAGTCAGTAGTGGCTGCATGACTCTAGAATGGATGTCCAAACCTATAATAGAATCCTCTGAAATCCTAGCACCTTTCATATCTGTCGGTCTTCTAATTCACTGTTAAGATTTGTAGCCTGATGAGGATACAGGGGCCACATTAGCACAGGGGGTCTGAATGTCAGTGGCAGCCACAATTCAAATCTTGTTTGAAGTCCCAATTGAATATATCTACTGGTTCATTTGAGTGCAGCTGTAAAGTTTAAGGGACCATGTGGTTCTGACTTTCTTAACCCAATAGTCAATTTTTCCCATCTTTTCTCAGTTCTGGTATATGCTAATCTCCAAAATGAATATTGTTGTGCCTGGAATTCATCATATACTTTCTTTCTGATGTCAAATATTTTTGCTCTGGCTGAAACATTATTAATACCATATGTCAATTCAAACCAATCTTTCAGCATTGCATGTGGGTTTGAACTTTGAGAGCGTAATGGGACAGGCTCTGTTTTCTCAATTTCCTCATACGTTTCCCACTGTCTGCCATAATTCACCTCATTTTTTGCCCACGACATGAATTCTCTCAAATGAATATCACCAATGTATGGAAGAGGATTCCATTCTATTTCAAGTGGTATTAAAAATCCTTGCAAATAGAATTCACACAAAGAATTCCTTAACCAGTTAGGGGCTGCTTGATATGCTTCATAAAACTCTTTGGCAAAATGAATTATGGGGTCCTGGTTTCTGAAAATTCTCATCAACTGAAACCATAAAAACTGTTCTTTGAGGCACAGAGCATAAACTCTGGGTGGCGGTTTGCATTCCATGATTTGACCAGTTACCTTTAGCATTTCATCCATTTTTGCTTTTAATTCAGCAATTTCCTGTTTCTGATTTTCAATTTTCTTTTTCAATTTCTTCTTTTCTATTTGCCACAGACTTTGTTGCATATCAGTTTGAGCAATGTGTCGAAAAGTCACAGTTTGCAGTGTAACTGTTTCCCAATTATTTTTAACAAATTCTAGAAATTCAATTAAAAAGGTCCTCCTATACACAACAATGGCTTTACACATTGCAGGATGAAATACAACTTCATTAGGCACATTTAGTTATTCAGCCTGTTCTTGTTCTTGCTGCAGGATAAATTCTTCTTGTTGCTGCGGTGAAGAAGTCTGTGCTTCCTCCGAGAATTGCATAGTAGCATTAACCAGATCATCAAGACTTGGCAACTCTTGCCCATTATGCCCTGCTTCTTTTGTCTCTACTTGTTCCTCTTCAAGAACAACCGAACTCTAAGCAGCATTCTCAAATTCATTCTGAGAAATATTAAATTCAGATTCAACAGACCCTTCTGAAATTATAATCACCTCAGGTTGCAGTGAAATAGAGGAGGTCCTAAATTGTTTCCTTGTGGAAACCCTTCTTGGTATTGATGTGGCTACAGGGGGTGTTTCAGTAGCTTTTCTTTTTCTTGTTTGTTCAGGGGGCTCTGCCCTGCCAGAGGATGACGGTGAACTGGTAATATCAACAGCTGTTGTTGTAGGAGAAACTGCTACAGGGGAAGGTGCTGCAGGAGAGGAGCATTGCCTTTTTTGAGAACGAGGGTCAGATTCTGGGGACCCTTCTGCCTTTGATTTTCCTTTCTCCCTCCTAGCGGCAGACCTAGTTTGTACCCTAGCAGAGGATTCAGCTATGACAGCTACAAGATCGGGTGCTACAGGAGTAGATGACCCTTGCCCTGTTCCACTAGTGGATGCAATTTCTTTCTTCTTTCTTTGAGGCCGTGGGGTAATTACCCTAGGGGGTTGTGGAGGTTGTAAACTCTTTTGGGCAACAAATTGTTGCTAGGAGATAGGTGAAACGTCTCTCAAAGAGTGCTCAATAAGCAATTTAATTAGGCCATGATGAGTGACAGAGTTATCTTTCCCCTGTTGAGTTCCATGGGCACTTTGCTCTAAAAACTTTAACAAGAAATTCAGAACATTCACAGCCAACCCATGCCTTATATGGCTTAATAATTTAAAATGATGTGAATGCAGATAGGAAAAAAGGCCTTCACAAGTTAAATACCTCATTATATAAGTGGCATACTCTGAATATGGAAGAGGCAGTGACACTCGCTTGCATCCTTGCTTGGAGATGTCCAGAGGTCCATCAGCAGGCATCGAAAATTCAGCCCTTGCAGCTACAGCGTCTGAAGAAAAGTTTTCTCCAACGGTTGGGAGCCTGGTTACCTCAGCAATTCTGTCTTCGGTTACAACAACTGTTAGACCCCATACGGTGGCTTCCCCTTCAGAAAGTGTTCTTAGAAATTATGTCGCAGCCTCCTCATCAAAATCATTTAAACTCAGAAAATAATTTAACCATCCACAGAGGCTAAATGCTTGGACTGTCTGCGGGTTTTGCAACAACAATTCATGAGCTACAGGCTCATGTCGTACCAAGTGACCACCCATGTTATAGTTTTTCTAGTTGAGCTCAATTTCTTGCTGAAGATTCAAATTCTTTATTTCCTTTTCTGCTCTAGTTTTTCTCTGTCAGGCCGCCACATTTCTTTCTTCTTTCCAAAAATGAACTTTTTTAAACAAGCAGTCTTAATTGTAGTTTGCAAGAAAAAGATGCATTAAAGAAGGTCATGCAATCACATTTGGAAAGTACCAAAAATATATTAAAGAAAGATTATTTTGCAGTTATGGCAGCGGCAAAAAGACAGGCTTCAAACAATGGATTACCCTGCCCCCTACTTACAAGATGACATGTGTCCTCACATGTACTAAAAAATAGGTAGAGATTCGGGTGATAATGACCGGTACATGCATAGCAGTAATTGAATAGAATGAAATAAATCAAATATGCGATAAGAAAAGATATGGCGTACCTTTAGTAATTGCACGTACATGTGAAGAAAAATGATGGTGCTTCATGAATTGACAAGTTGGAAAGATATCTTAATTAAGGTTGATGCAGGCGGATGAAGTGAATGGATGACGTGGGCGGATGAAATGTACGAATGAAATGGATGGATGGGATGGATGGATGGAAAGTAAAGAATTGAGGTGGGGGTGATAAATGAAAATGGAGAAAAAGGGTTTTCTTAAAAAGAAAACTTTTATTATGGGCATACTTTTTGAAAATTACGAGAATGCTGCAGGAGAAAGGCTAGAGCCTTCGGCTGCAGGAAGAGTAGCGGGAGGAACCTGAATGAACTACTTCATGAAGTCTTCCTTGGAAACTGGCTTATGGTACAATCGGAGTCGGTGGCCATTGACGAGCAATTTGAAACGGACTGGATCAATTGTGACCAGCTGCACAGCTCCATTGTCAAATACATTTTCAACCTCATAGGGGCCAAGCCAGCATGTTGTGAGTTTACCCTGGTTTTCTTGGTACTTGGAATCATATAACAAAGCCCAATCTCTAGCAGAAAATTTTCTGGTTTTGATGTGCTGATCATGCCATCTCTTTCTCTGCTGTTGGATTACTTCTGTATGCTGCAGGGCAGCTTTTCTCATTTCGTCCAAAGTATTTAGCTGCAGGAGGCGGTCCTTCTTTGCTTCGGATAAGTCCATGTTGAGTTCAATAGCTATCCTCAAAGTTTTATGTTCAAATTCAATGGGTAACATAGCTGTTTTCCCATAGAGCAACTCAAAAGGTGTAAACCCAGTTGTTATTTTCTATGTAGTTCTGTAAGCCCAAACTACTTCAGGAAGTCTATTACTCCAGTCTTTCTGATGAATCTGCACTGTCTTTGTGAGGATCGCTTCAATTTCTCTATTTGTTACCTCTGCCTGACCATTGGCTTGAGGATGATAGGGGCTGGACTTCCTGTGTTTGATCTTATAGTCATTCATAAGTGCAGTGATCAGATTTGATGTAAACTGAGCTCCTTGATTAGTTATAAGCTCTCTGGGAACTCCAAATCTGGTGAAAATTTGTTCATACAAAAATTCAGCAACTTTGTTATCTCGGGCATTAGTCATAGCTTTTACCTCGACCCATTTTGTGACATAATCCGTGCAAACTAGAATATATGACTTTCCATTTGATGGTGGATCAATTGGTCCCATAAAATCCATCCCCCATTTATCAAAAGGGGTTACTATTACTTGCGGATATAGTGGCATTTCATCTGATTTAGTTGGTCTTCCCATATGCTGGCATCTGTCACACTTCCTTGTATAGGCCACAGCATCCTTGTGTAATGTTGGCCAGTAATACCCTGTTGTAAGAACCTTCATTGCTGTTCTTTTTGCTGGAAAATGCCCTCCACATGGTTCATCATGGCAGACATGTAAGATATCATAAGTCTCATATTCTCTTACACATCTTTGTATTACTTGATCAGGGCCAGTATAGAATAGACAATTGGCAATCCAGGTAAAGTTGAAACTTTTCTCTGTCAACAACTTCTTTTCTTTTGGGGAAAAATGAGCTGGTATTTTGTTTGCTGCCAGATAATTAGCAATATCTGCATACCAGGGTGTATGTGCAGCAATGGAAAACAAGTGTTCATCTAGAAATCTATCATCAATGACCTCTTGTTCCTCAGATGTAGCTGATTGAAGTCTTGATAAGAAGTTAGCTACCACATTAGCCCTTCCTGGTTTGTCAATGATTGTGATATCAAATTATTTTAACAACAGGAGCCATCGTGCCAATCTACTAGAAATGGCAGGTTTGTTCATCAGGTACTTGATTGCTGCATGGTCAGTGTGGACAAATATATGATAACCTGTGACATAATGCCTGAATTTATTCAAAGCATACACTACTACAAGCAATTCCTTTTTTGTAACAGTATAGTTGAGCTCAGGACCTTGAAGGTTTTTGCTGATAAAGTAGATAACATGCTCAATTGAATTTTCTTTTTAACTTAAAACTGCTTCTATACCAAAATCAGACGCATCAGTATGTATGTGAAAAGGTAGGTTCCATTTTGGACCTTGAAGAACAGGGGCTTTGGTAAGCAAGTCCTTTAGTTGCAGGAAGGATTTTTCCCAGGCTTCGGTCCACTCAAATTACAAAGCATAAAGTGGACTGGCAATTTTACTAAAGTCTTTTATAAACCTTCTATAATACCCTGCATGACCAAGAAAACTTCTAACATCTTTTTGTTTTGCAGGAGTTTGTAAATTCTGAATAACTTCAATTTTAGCAGGGTCAACCTGAATTCCATGCTTTGAAATATGATGACCTAGAACAATACCTTCTTCCATCATTAGAAAGCACTTTCACTGTTTAGAGACAAATTTTGCTCTCTACACCTTTTTAATACTTTTTCTAAATTCACCAGTGCTTCTTCAAATGTGACTCCATATGTAGTGAAATCATCCATATAAATCTCCATACATTCATGAGATATATCAGCAAATATACTAATTACTGCTCTCTGAAATGTTGCTGGTGCATTGCATAAGCCAAAAGGCAAGACCGAATAAGCAAATGTTCCCCATGGACAGGTAAAAGTGGTCTTGTCTTGATCTTCAAGGGCAATTTTTATCTGATTATACCCACTGTAACCATCTAAGAAGGAAAAATATCTTTTACCAGACAGTGAATCTAGTACTTGGTCTACAAAAGGTAATGGAAAATGATCTTTCTTAGTGGCATTGTTCAACTCTCTGTAATCTACACATACTCTCTATTTTTCTCCTTTCTTGGGGACAATGACTAATGGAGAAACCCATTGGCTGTCAGAAATTGGGTAAATAAAACCAGCATCAAGCAACTTTTGAAGTTCATTTTTCACTATTTCTCTAAGTGTTGGATTTACTCTTCTATGAGGTTGTCTAATTGGTAAACAATCTTCTTTGATATATATCCTATGAGTATAGACTCGAGGATCTATTCCCTGCATGTCCCAATATTTCCATGCAAAAGCTTTATGCTATTTTTGTAGCATTTTTAATAAGTCATCCTCTTGAGACTGAGACAACTTGCTATTAACATTCAAACAATGATATGGAGACAATTCTATCTGCTTAATGAGATTACTCATAGAATCAACAGGTAATGTTTGTACCTCTTGTGGAAGCAAGTTATGAAAAATTGTCGAAAGTTTAAGCAATGAACTCTCAGAATCTAGCTACTACAGGAAACATTGATGCTGACTGTCACTTGGATCAGATAAACTATCTGCATCAAGATTGAATTGTAGAATTTGAAAAAGCAAAGCATCTTCACTTTGAAGTTGAGAGAATGGATCATTTTGAAGCATCATCAATTGAGCCAAAGAATTGGCTTCTTCAGTTTCTTCTCCCACATCTGGCCAAACAGGTTGGGACAAATCTGGTTGAGGTTTAGCAGGCAGATACAAAGCCAATTTCTTTGTGGACTGCCCATCAGAAATGGTCATATCTCCAGAACGACATCCTATAAAAGCATCAGTAGTTGCTAACCATGGCCTACCAAGGATAACTGGATACCCTCCTAAAGTTTCCTTAACTGATAATATTGTAAAATCAGCAGGATACTCCCAAGATTCAAGAGTGACAATTACATCTTCTATCATCCCATCAGGTTTGACTGTGGAGCTGTCTGCAAGCTGCAGAACTGTGGGTGTAGACCTAATGTTTGAAATATTCAAGGAGTCCATAGTATGCTTTGTCATTACATTAATGGCAGCTCCTAAATCAATCAAAACATTTTTTACAACTTGGCCATTTATATGTATCTGTACTACAGGGCTTCCAGGATCAATATACTTTGGAATGACTACATTTCCCAGCATTATATCAGCCAATTTCCCTAAGACATGAATTGTTTGGGGATCCTTTTTCTTTCATCCAGGCTTCTTCAAACAGGCTTCTTTAATAGCTTTTCCAAAAATGGGAACATCTTTAATAGCCTGAAACAAAGGGATTTGATTTTGCACATTCTTGATCTGATCTAGAATATCAAAAGTGGGTTCTTCCATGAGTTTAGATTCAGTACTTTGTAACCTCTGAGGAAAAGGTGGTTTATCTTGTCTCTGCAGAACAGGTTCCATAGAAATTGTATCAGGTATAGGCATGTGCTCAGTGGAAACAACTGGTGCATTAGATTCTTCAAGGGGTGAATCAGATATTTATGTAATCAGAGGTGGTTTGGGAGCAGGTAAAGTAGTTCCAGACCTTAGATGGATGTTATTAACATTTAAGGCATAAGCTTGATATTGGTTGGCTTTAGAAATATACACAGGCTGTTGAGGCTGCTACTGTTGCTTATTATTGGGATTAGACAATGGCTGGGTAGGCATAGGCGTTTGCTTTGGAGGTCCAAGATTTGTAGTAGTTGCTGTAGGAGGCGGCATAAGGGCCAGTTGTTGTGGCTGTGGAGACTGTAGGAACCCAGGAGACTGGTTTTGCCATTGTTGAGGACCTCTCCATTAAGGATTTTGTTGCCAATTTCCTGAAGGTGGGGTCCATTGACCTTGTGGCTGATGCCAACCTCCTTGAGGAGATTGCCACTGTGGGGTTTGATAATTAGGCCAACTTGGTTGAGGTGGATTCCATGGTGGTGGTGGTCCATATGCTTGTTGCCATTGGTTATTATAGCCAGAATAGGGATTACCAAAAGTTAAAGGGTCTTGAGGCATACCTTGCCTTTGGGCCCATGGTCTCCTTTGTGCAACAAAGAACACTTGATCATCATCACCTTCCACTGGTTTGAAATCAGTAGGCAGTTGTCGGCTTCCAGATTAGCCACCATCTTGCATCTGCAATCACGCTTCTTTTGTCTACAGTAGGGACAGAACTCAGCCAAAGCTACCTCAGCTTCTGCATATTTTTTTCGAGCTTGCATAGTGTCCAATTGTGTAGCCATATTATTAATGATGTCCTACTTGAAATTAGATAGCAGATTTGTGATCTCCATTCGGGAAACTCCACCAGAAGAAGACTTCCCCACTTAAGCATGATGACCTCGACCTTTCTTAACTATTGCTCGAGAGTAGTTAAGGCATATCTTCTGTATATCATCCCAAGGCAGTTGAGTTATATCACCTCCTCCCATTAGGTCCAGGGCATCAATACAGGCATCACTGATTCCCCTTAGAAAGAGTAGTTTCTGAGAGTCCTCGTTAAGAGTATGGTTTGAGTTTCTTTTTAATGAAAATAAAAACCTTGAAATATAATCTTCCAGACTTTCATCCTCCTTCTGCTGAATTCGGAATATGTCATCACCTTTGCTGGCACTCTTACAATATTCCTTATACTTTTCAAGGAATTTCATTTGCATGGCTACCCAACTATTTACAACGGCTCTTCCTAGACTCATGAACCATCTGAGAGCTCCCTCCTTCAAAGTGGAAGGAAATAGCTTCAATTTATGAGCGTCGGTGTTGTAGTCATAACTGCGACAGAGGACATCAAATTCAAACAGAAAGGTTTCTGGGTCTTCTGTGACCAGGCCATAAAACTTTGGAAGCAAGGAAGAGGGGATGTTTTTAAGATTGTCAGTATCTTGTTGGGGAACAATGGGAAACTCAAATGTAGGAGGTGGATTATTAGGTGGATTATTAGGTGGATTATTTGCCATGTCTGGGTGCTGGAATAACAGAGCAAATGGATTTTCCTGAGGTTCGTTATCAGCTAGGTCAAATGGTAGTTCAATAAATAGATTTTCAGGGAGGAACCTTCCCAGTGCGTCTCTTCTTCTTCTATGCATGCAATCTGCTGAGTAATGGCTTGAAAGATTTTGAAAATTTTTGACTAACAAACTAAACTAATGCTAAAAATGACTTTGTCAGACTCCTAGTTAAACGCCATCCCCGGCAACGGCGCCAAAAATGGCTCGCACTCACAAAAGGATATAAATATCATAGTGAAACTTTCCTGGGAATTGGACATTCCAACAGGTGACTAATATCTTTCTGTGGACGTTCATTTACTTGTCAAACCAGGGAACGTAGACTTTAAATGGCGCAGCAAAATATATGCACTAGGAATTTGTTTTGGTCAAATCTTAGCAAAAATACATACTGGAAAGAAATTCTATCTAAGCTACAGAATGGTAATGTAGAATTCTTTAACTCAACTATGCTTGATTAAAACAGAAACTCTAACAGCTACGACTGAAGCACAAACCATGAACTGGCCTTATGTTGCAGGAACAGTCACAGGGATGGACTCTCTATGCTGCAGGAGCAGTGTAAGACTGAGTTTGCGTAAATACTTCAAAAGATGAAAACTAACTGGATATCAGCAGAAAAGAACATCTAACTAATTAACTACAGATACTTACTAAGTGGGCCCCCTTAGCAAGCATCTACTGATTACACAGATGCTAAACTCAGAACTTCATCGATCTTTATTCATGAAAACAGAATGAAATACATTGTCTTGTTGGTGTGAAAACTAACAACAAGCTCTTCTTCTAGAGTAACAGATTCTGTCTTTCATTATCATACTGATTCTTACATCATCTCTGCTACTCTGTTTCTATCTTACCTAAAAATCATCTATTACTCATTCTATTCATCTTCTATCACTGCCTCGCGCAGGAGGAGGAGTATCTTATTTTTAAATTAAAAGAGAAACTAACTAACTAACTTCATCAAAGAAAGGCGTGGAAGTAAAGTATATCCCTGAATCAAGGAACAAACTTCACAAATGAATTTATGTGTTCAACCCGATTCAGAGAGAATCTAGCGCTCCACTCTTTCCAGATTGACTTTCCATTAAAAATATTTCCAAATCGGTTTCGGTCAAAGAGTCTTTGGCGGAGCTTCCTCAAAGTCGTGCAGGAAATGGGCTTTATTGCAAGGTCGAGATCGGCTGCGGTTGACTCGATCATTCTTCAACAACCTGTGAAACAAAAGGTAACAGATGTGCAAGAAAAGGCATATGGTACATACACGATATCTATTCATTAATCACACATTTCAAATTTACTTCACCATTCAAAAATTGTATACGATATACCAGCCATTTTCGGGAGTCAACAGGGCAATAAATGCAATCAAGTCAACACAATAGGCTGTAGGAATATAAAAGTGTCTTGCTATAGGATATCCCCATAAAAGGTTTCAACAAAGTTTAAACAGCCATGAAATAGCAAAAATGAAGTCATTTAAAATTTTATCATAACATCAAATTATGAGCATATTTTAGGCTCATCACTCAGCAGGGGAGAATGCCGTCACTTCGTTTTAGTTTCAATCGGTGTGAGAATCTATCTCAGGGAAAGGTCTTGGAAACAATCACGTGTTTTTCCGATTAAAGCACTTTGGCGTAAGATCTGTGTCTTTGGTGAGAAGTCTCACTGATATCTGAATGTTATGCCAAAGATAATGGATCTCAACATATTGTAAAGGGAGTCCTCGGTGTTGGATAATTAGTCAGCGAGTGGTTTCACCAACCGAGCAATGTTATAGTGACAAAGGAGGCCTTCGGCGTAAGATCTTGGGTTAGGAAAGGGTCCCGGTGAAGACGAAAGTCTCGCCGATAGCCCGGAGCAGTACCGGACCCGACAGCTGGGCCCACCGTTTGATTTCGTCTAAGTCCAGCGGCGGTCAGAAGGGCGGAGCCCAGAGCTCAGAGGGGCAGGTGAAGTTCTCCCCTTGGTATGGTAGTCAAGGAAAGGATCTTGGATGACCCCACTGAATCATTTGAGTTATACATTTCACACTTGGGTTCATATCGACATAGGTTTCAAGTTGTTTTGGCGATGGTGCGGGTCCCTATCGGTATAGGTTTCAGCTCTCGAGAAAGTGTCATACCGACAATCCTTTGTTTCCCCGACTTTCACTTTGGTGGCTCATCGGTATAGATGGAATGCTTTTAGTATAGGGTCATGGTGACACTCACATGTTACACCGACAGACCTCAATGGGCTTTCTTCAATCGGACTTCGGTATAGGTTTCATCTCTTGGCATATGGTTTCAACAATGTGAGCATGTCTCGCCGACTCCGCATTAGGTTCTCTTTTTTGGTGTGACTTCATTCCAATTACACCGAAAATGAAATGAATGACCCTTTTTGTCAGCGTAGGTTCTACTTTCTCTTGGCAAGCAGTGGCGCCACGACAACCCTCATTGTAACTTAGCAAATTCTACATAGCGTCTCGCCGATGGCTTAGAGTTATAGCGAGATGCTAAGGTATATGGGGCTCAGTTGGGGAGAGAGATAAAATGTCTTGCCGACTATGAATTCAATAATCGTATGCGTATTTCCATTGGCCAAGCTCAAGGGATTCTCGTGGTGAAGACAAAAGTCTGAATGGTTCGGTGAGACTTTGTAAGATCGGTATAAGTCTTAGCGAGATGTCTGAGGTCTCACCAAATAGAATGATAAAGTTGTCTTCTCAGCGTGACAACAAGGTTGTTACAGTGACACATGAATGAGCGGGTCCCCTCGGTGAGACATTGTGAAATTGGCATAGGGTCTCTCTGGCATTTAAAAGTTATACCAAACAAGGATGTCAGCGAGACAACCCTAAGCGGGGAAACGTCTTGGCGACCGGGGCAAGCTATGCCAACAAAGGGACCCTTCGGTGAAAGATTCTTAAATTGGGGAGAGATCCTAGCGACCTTGCCAAGTCTTTCTGACAAGCAACGATGGCCTTCGGGGTAATATTTCTTTCTCCTGGCGAATAAAGGGCCAACTCAGGGTAGTTTTCAGCATAAATAAAAACATTCTATATAAGGTTTCCCCAACTTCAGTATGTTTCACCGGCAACACGATGAGGTTCTTGTCATTGAGAAAGCCAAATTATCTTGGTGAAGAGAGAGCAAAACCCAAGTGCTCAGTATAGGGTTCCTAAGTCTGTGAGAGGTCTCACCAAACAGAATGAGTCTGGTCGACTCACTGGAGAACAAGGGGATCGGGGTGTCGGTGAAAGGCTACGTTGAAAGGCCAAGTTATGTTGACAAAGGGGCAAAGGGTGTTTTCCATTTCTGATTTTATGCCTAGTCCCCGACGACAAAGGGAGGATCCGGGCTTGAGAGACAGGAGGGCACAGGAAGGCAAACACTAGAAGATTCAACATGGTAAATTCTTGGGTGGCAAAGAGGAGGTCAGGGCCCAGATGGTGGGAAAACATGAGAGGTTCGTTGTGAGACAAGGTGAAACACTCTCGAAACCTCGAGAGCGAAACTCCGAGGTCCCAGGCCCGAGAGGCTTTGATGGCCATTAAGATTTAGCGATTTGTATTAAATGTCCATCAGAGGTTCAGGCCTCGAGGGCTGGGAGGACGCAAGCCAAATGCCATTGGGAATGGTGGGAGGGAAAAGGAAACTCGGGGTGGGAAACTTGGACGGCCGGGCCTGAGGGGGGCCGAGGCCATTGGCAAGGGAAATCTACCAAAGAGACCCCGCAAGGTACCAAAACATGACAAAATTGAAAAGGGGAAGGCACAGTAAACTCATGGTGGGATTTTGAAGTGACATTGACCATTCGAGACACCAAAAAGTGGGGTACGCAAAATGAGGCGGTGACAAAAATGACCCGACAAGGCGAAAGAAAAATGGGTCCCCATTCGAAACAGGGTGGGTGTGCAAAACATGCACAACAGGATCCATCTTGTCAGAGTCAACCGCGTGATATTGGCGTTTCGTTCCCTTGGGTGAGTACTTTTTCCCCAAGGTATGCCCTCTAGGATAAACAAAAGCGAGCAAAGACATAATCCATAACTCGATCAATCTTTGACGACTCAAAGAGAGAATATATGCGATGATGCTCTACTCACACTCGCACAAGATGTTCAATTTTAAACCCAAATCGAAGTGTGAATGGGCAATTATTTATGCAACTTAATGTCACCAAAATCCTTTTTATTCTCAAGATCACTGTGAGGCGCAAGAGAAGCATATACGTCTTTTAATGATATTACTTTGTGTAAATAATTGCAAAACAATAAAAGCACACATTCATTTTATCCTTCAAAGAAATGGTTTGATTCGTTTTAAACACCAAAGAAAAGATGAAGATTGTTTGTCCAATTTTAGCCCAAATTGAAATCTAGTAGGTGTCTAAGTTTCAATTTTAACCCTTCGCAAATGAAAAAATCAAAGTGTTCTTTTTAGATCCAAACAAAAAGATAAACAATTTCGTGAAGAAGTGTTGAACAAACACTTAAAGCGTTTAAAAACACTTAGGTTTTTCAAAATATCCTCCTCCTTTCATTTTCCTTTGTTAGCCTTCTCCTTGCTTTCCTTTGTTTGTGCCTCCTTTGTTGTACCTTTGTTGTCCTTTGTTTTCTTTTGTACCTTCGCTTTCCTATTCCATATAAAAGACAATCATGTGAGAATTAGAATATTCAATTCATTTTGATCATTAATTCCAAACAACAACATGATTTTGATTTGAAAGAAAAAATGCCTTGGATGACTAGGATAACTACAAAAGTATGTATAAGTGGGCCATGCGTTAATATTGATTGCATGGAGAAAGTACCACACTTGCTAGGTCCATTTTTTTTCTTCTATCAAAGTCTTAATTCAAGTCACTAGAGGAATTGATTCAACCAATCACCATGAATAAATCTTCCAATAACCTTATTATATTCTCAAATAGTAATCCAAAGAATGTGATAAACTTTGAAAGCCCATAACTTTTATCAATCATAAATAAAGCATCATCACAAGTTCAAATCCTAGCAATTTCAACATGAACCTAATGATGAAACTTGATAGATTATTTTTTTTATTTTTAATTTTGATATCTATCCCAAAGCATCTTCACAACTATTGAGTATATCTTCAAATGTTTAAACAACATATTTTGTTATAAAGCATATGTCCAATAGTGAAGTTTAGCTTTTACAAATTTGTAGCCCTTTATTGAAAGAACAGTGTGTCTTTTGGCAGAAACATGGCTTTGACCATTCTTAAATTTGCACCCATAAAAATGTGTACATTTGGAAAAGCAAAGTTTACAATTATAAGGACAATCAAAAGGTATTCAATATCAACGTTTTACCAAACAAGTTTATATTTGTGACATGCCAACTCCTATCAATAGTAATTTGTACTTTTATGCATGAAGATCCCTGCACCAAACTGTCAGCTAAAATGTCATAAAAACATATCAATCCAAATTCTCAAATTAGTTTTCTAATCTCATCATAAAGACTCGATGGCTAGGTAGTGTACAACTAGATCATGTAAATTTTCTTTCACATTTAATGTATAGGAGTAATTTACTCGGCCAATAGATTCATTCATGTACGTACAAAATGGATTTTGAAAAGACTTCAACAACTTTCAAGAAAGCACGCCTACTAGATGGTGACTATGGTGTCTATCTTAAATGCTAGGCAAGTTGACATTTAATTCGCCTTTGCAAAAGAGGAGGCCCATTGAAAGAGGAGAAGCACTGATAAATCCAACACGCTTGCTCTTCAAGTAAGGTATCAAATCCTCCAGAGTAGAGTCATTAATGCTATAATGATAGTATGATAGAATCACATCCACTGAACTAGGTGGAACTCTGTCTAGCACATAGGGAAAAATATTCAAAGGGAGTTTGCCAAAATGAAAGCATTGAAATGCCCAGAGGAAGTGACTTCTTTGGACCTACAGTGTAGTTTGGGCAGAGTTCACACTTACAATGGCAAAGAGCTAGACTGTTGCAACCAATTAGAGCTACTGCTATAGAAATGCCTCCCAAGGTTCAACAATACTCTAGACTAAGGTCGCATTGGAGATTGGTATTGCAGTAGTTGTAGTGACTTCAACTTATTGTTATTCTTCAGCTCTACTCAAACCCAGTTCAACCTGAATGGACTACATAAATAGTCATCTTACCACCAGGATAAAATTCCTTTGTGTCTACACCGATGGAAGAGAAATTATGATGAGAGCAACATAAAGTTTTCTTGAAAAGCGAGTTAGTGGAAGACATGAGTGCACCGACAGAAGAGGAATAAAGAAATTATATGGGATCATTGCCTTCTACAAATGTCAGCGGCACTTAAATTGTGAGACATGACACTCGAAACTTTAGAAAAAAGCGCTAAACTTAGCCAATATCAAAGTGTATTTCAAACATAGTCAAACAATATCATTGTCAAGATATCTGTCTCTAAATATGCATTCAAAATACATAAACATAGCCAACAAAATCTTCTCAAATAGTCATATATACTTCAAAACCATAGAGAGAATTTAATCTAAATCCAAATTGATATCTCACTGATCCACTATTACAGCAAGTACCGAATCATCATGATCTGACAATAGATGGTTAGTATAGAGCTACAAAGAATTAGTTGTGATAGAAACTCAACATTTAAGCAGGTGTGAAATTTTCTCAATTTTTGGTGCATCCCAGTAATTGATATCATAGTCATTCAGTTAAATATTTTCTTTTAACACCTAGAAAGTCTACCAACTACGTACTCATCAGAATATATGTTTTCTTTTCTTCAAAGTACTGATTGCTCACCTAGCTTTCACAAAAAATGTATTCTCAATATAACAATGCACAACTAATATCAAAGCATCCAAATAGAAAGAAAGAGTCATAAACTTTATCAGGTAGGGATATTCTTTGAAGATTTTATTTGGTACAAAATAATCTCAAACACACATGTCTAGAAGTCAGGGAATAGTTTGTGACTTAAAAAAAAAAGGTTTCAAAGAATACAAACGACGTGATTAGAACAATGGACAATGATACCCAAAAAGACACATATTCCATATGACCCCAATGTGCAGAGGATCTATTATGAGTCGTCTTCCCTAATTTTGAATATAGTTTTTGCTCTATAACAAAAGTCTATAGCAAGAAAAGCTAAAGAGTAAACTATGTTAAGAGAACATAAGCACAAAATAACATATTTAGACTACCTATAACAACTAAAGTGAATATTTAGAGGAAGTAAAGACACATCATTTACTCAGTTTTGAGGCCCTCCTTCTAGCGCCAGAATGAAGCATCCATTAAAATCTACAAAAGCACTAAACTTCATATAAGGGTTAGTATTTCACAAATCTATCAAAATGCTCCTATGAAATACCTTGTGAATGCTTCCAAATGTAAAAAAATGAAAATAGAAAAACTAAAGCATTATGAAAGCCATAACAAGTTACCTATTCCATAGTGGATTGGTGTCACATGTGCAAGTGACCCTTTCCAAATCCTTGATCAAAGCTTAAGATGATGCAAATGCAAATAGGATGAAGAGCAAGATGAGTTCTCAAACCAAGAGAGTAACCTTGCATAAAAGTTGTGGATGGATGAATGAGGATTAAGGCATTCTTTTATAGATTTTATTGATGAGAGATTGGCCAAATGGGTGAATGTGGGATTAAAGATCCACCAATTAGAAGAGGCCACTTGTCAAGTGGTGATAAGCCAATGGATGTGCAACATTTGGGAAGTTTTCCCATGAGAGGGAACTTCAAATTCAAATTTGTGCAATAAATTTTGAGAGGGGGACAAGAAAATGAGCAATAAATGCAATGTTGGAGGCACAAATCAACTTGTCATGTTTTTCAAACTTGAGGGCTATGTTGATTGAAAATAATAGTTTTAATAAATCAATAAATTGATTTATTTGTGCAAGTGGCTAAATCTAGAGAATGCAAGTGGGTAGGTTAGGTTAGGCTAATTAGGATTAGGTTAGCTTAATGATGATTAGGTAAGTTTGACTTTCATGATTTAAATATTTGATTTATTTAAATCAGAAAAGGATGAAATATGGATTGGATTTAATTAAATAAATGTTTGATTTATTTAATTAAAGGGATGATGATAGGATCAAGTTTGATTTATTTGATTTAAGCTAATGAATTTAGGAGATGAGATTACCTAATGAATGGATGAAGGTGATGATTGGACCTAATGTGAAATATAGTTAATGAATTAACCTGATTGAATGCACAATGTTAATTTTGCATGTCTAAAGAAAGGTGCTTTAGTTACTTTCCACATAAAAGTAGCACCAATCCTCGCATAAGATCAATTGTTTAATTAGTTTAAGAATAGGAATAGTTATGTTTGGTTTTTTTTTCTGAATTGTTTCATCTTTTTCCTCATTCTTTAATAATGCAAACTGATGTTATGGGGAATTCCTGTTTTAACCTTGCATTTTGATCTACAAATGTCATTGTTTGTTTTATTTATGCAAGTTTGGAAAGGGGTTCACATAGAGGAAGGGTAAGAAATATCTTATCACTCACAAACAACCACCCTTGAAGCCCATATACATCAATTGATGGGTTTTTTTTCACAAGCCCTCATTCCTCCTTGTAGCCTTTCAAACATAGTTTTTTGGGAACAACTTGTGGATCAAGCATAGCATTCAAAATGTAACCACATTTCTAGATACCCTTTTGGTCATTTACAAACATATCAAAAATTTAGGTAGGGTTACTTTGCTTAGAAGGCTCTAAAATTTGACTACCTTATTTCTTGACTAAGCCTAATTAAGCAACTAGGAAAGCTCCACATGTGTTAAGGGATTCACAGGGATCCAACACTTGTTCTAACAATTTCAACATATCAAACTTGGCCCATTTAACCTTCTTCTATCAAGTAAATCAATCTCCAAAGGTTTTGCAACAATTTCCCTAAGTCTCTAGGGTTCCTAGGCTTGATACATGAAGATATTAGACCATTTTAGCACCTCCACATGTGCCAATTCTCATTCCCTACCTCTACAAGTTTGAAGCATCAAAATACACACCAAGGAAATCCATTCCACCAAGTTTCAAAGATTCTTACCATGTGGAACGGATTTTATGGCATTTCAT
Organism: Sequoia sempervirens; assembly: GCA_007258455.2. NCBI lineage: Eukaryota > Viridiplantae > Streptophyta > Pinopsida > Cupressales > Cupressaceae > Sequoia > Sequoia sempervirens. Next base: position 71,128 of record VDFB02191611.1, read on the forward strand.
TTTCTCACTGGTTACTTTATCTAAGGTTTTGACCAGTTTGAAGGAAAATGATCACAAATCCCTTAAAACTCAATGAAATTACATGAAACCGATGAAAACTGAAAAAAGTTTCCATCTTCAAAATCTCCAACAACCAACCTTTCCTACAACCACACAAGGGTTTTAAAACATTCACTAACTTGTTCCCAATGACCACTAACTACATTTCATATTGGAAACCAACTAAACAGAATGCTGACTACTTTTGACAAAAATGCAAAAAGTTGCTTGCCAATAATGTGTAGCTTTTGTCAACTTTTGTATTTGCCAATTCCCTTGCACCTAATGACTCAACCTAGACTCCTACAAACATGAAATGGTCTTTGAAGACCTTATTACATGAAAAATACAAAAAAAAAATATGGCCAACTTTTGACCCCTTGGACGCATGAAAACATCTGTGTACCCCTACACTACAGTGCCATGAATATGATGTTTGACCAAAGAATAGGGTTACGCATCTTTATATAAGGTCAAATATCGAGATATATGGAATGATCAAAGATCTCAGTATGGAAATAGTGTCATAATAAGAAAATAATATCCAAAAAATAAATAGACAGGAATGAAACCTTGTTGAAATACTATGCTACAATTGAAATTGAAATAAATTAAATCCACTTTCTAATAAACTCTCTTAAGAATAAAGAATAAAGAATAATGTCATTAAGACAATATTATAGATAAGAGATGGGATTGGTCTATTAAAGTTATAAGAACTATGATAAGCCTTAGGGTTTCAACTTCATGAAAAATATACAAATTTTTAGGTTTTACTTTACAATTTTGTGAAGTCCAATATGGAGACCTCATTCCCAATTATAATTTTTTATTTTAATCAAAATTAAAATAAACTATTATTTTTTAAATATAATACAATATATGAAAAATTAAGAATATTAAATTTAAAAAATTTCGTGTTATTAAATTAAGATTAACTAACTAGATAATATAAGTATACAACACATTCATAACAAAGAAATAAAGAAGCAGTTAGCTTAACTATAATAAAAAATTATTGAAAATAATATAAAGAAATCTAATCAAATGAATAAATCATATCCGATTGGTGTAAGTTTCCAACACAAATACGATAACAATAATGTGTATTCATGTGGATTAAGTGACTCTAAGAAAATTCAGGTTGAACCAAACAATTGAAAATAATATAAATAATTATAATTAAATGAATAAATCATATCCAACTAGTGTAAGTTAGTTTCCAACACAAATACGACATGTGGATTAAATGGCTCTAGGAAAATTCACCACCAACCAAACAATTCATCACCATGAGATGAATATGTATGCATTTGGATTAACTGGCTCTAGGAAAATTGACCATCAACCAAACAATTCATCGCAATTAGATGAATAAGTATGCATGTGCATGTGGATTAACTGGGTCTAGGAAAATTCACCACCAACCAAAAAAAAAATTCATTGCCATGAAAAATTCATCTCATGGAAAATTTACCACCAAAAATTCACCGCCAAACAAACAACTCATTTTTTAGTGGTTGGAAGAATGAGCCAATTGATCAAGTAAATATAAGCTTGCACTCAAAGAACAACAAGATTAATTAAGATATATAAGATCTCAACTTTTGGTCTTTAGAAGAATGCGCATGTCAATGCAATAAATATAATCTCTATATTTTGAGTCCTTGTAAGAACATGAATATCAAAGTAATTAGCCAATAGGCTATTATAGGTGAGAATTCAACCGGAAAAGTCTCACTATCTAATGTCGGTTGATACTATTTTGGTTGGATTTTTGTTTTTAGTGCTCGCCCTCACCAAATCCCGGGTAGAAGGATGCCAGCGGCAGTGGGTGCAGTTAGGGGTTTTAAAGGTTCCTCAAGTACATTGTATATTGTGATTCCCGTATTAACTATTTCCACATCAGCAGGTATGGCCATTCCTCCTATTTTCGTGTCACCAGGTATGGTTGGGAGCCATTTGCACTGTTCTACACCACTCCCCTGGTTTGCATGTGTTTCCTAGCATTTACAAAGTCACCAAATCTTTCTGAGTTAATAAATGCAACCTGCTTTAAGATGGCTTCCATGTTTACTATTTTTGTGCGGCGAACAAGTAGTTCGGAAGGTGAACACGGAATCAACTTCTCTACAATTACTAGCTCTATATTCTGAGGTATGGAAACTTGTCACAACCTGTAGTGCTTGGAATTAGAATGTAGTAGAGGCTTAAATAATCTCTGATTCCATTGTCAACCTATCTCAACCACAGTGTTCGAGCATGGTAGTAAATTTTTTAAAGAAATCTATAAATAATCTCCCTGATTCCTTTGGCATCATCTGCCAATTGCATTTGCTTGAAAGTTTCTAAAGCCTTTCCAATAGATCTATCTCCTGTACCAACAGCCTATGCATCCAATCTTCTTGTAGCCAACATCTGAAAAGAAAGTCCAGTCCCCTCAATGTTAAAGTGTTGAAGCTGTGAGATGTTGCGAAGGGTAACAGGGAAATTATTTAAACTTTATACAGCCTCCAAAACATCACAATAGTGATAGGCTACTGATGGTTTCAGGGAGATTATATAAATTTATACACCCTCCACAACCCATCTGTAGCAAGGTAGGAGTGTGATAAAGAAAAGAGAATTGCACTGGTGACGGGAGAAACCTCAGTTGTCAAAAACAAATTGATTAATCCAATGGAAAATAATAAGGTCAGGAGGATTTTAAGACCAAAGTGTTTTTTTTGCAAAATGTAAATGAAAATGTGTACTATACTGGACAGACTTAAGAAACGTGGAAGCAAGACACTGCACTGAAACTATTTGACAAAATCCCTCAAAGGAAAGTTGTTTCACGAATGATTTGATTACCAAACTACACAGTAGCATTGTAGAGAAAATTTTAGAAATTACATCAAATGAAATGGCAGGCACAAAGCCATATTCCATATTGTCCAAGTTCCCTTTCTCTTGTGCTTCCATTGCCGTTTTCATGCCAGGAATATGGAGATCTAAAACATCCTAGAAGCCCCCCCCCCCAATTTTTCCCCAAAGCTTATTTTCATGCTTGGTCAGTGAATCCACAATTTTTCCAAGTAAATGTTAATTGCAGGTCAAGACGCGTTTGATCAAAATGATTTAGAAACCTTCAAGAAAATGAAGATGACAAGTGTTAAGTTAGTTTCATGCCAAAGACAGGTGTGAAAAAAATAAAATAATAAGGAAGACACATGAAGCGCATTACAATTCTTTTTTTAAAATTTATTTAGAATTACATTATTTTCCAGGCTTGCAAATTTCATATTAATTTATTTATTTCTTTTCAGGAATGTTTTGATATTAGTTTTGATAATAAATAAAATAAAATCTTGCTTCGAGCTCCAGAATCTAAGAGCTCTGGAACCCTAATTTTTTTCAGAGGAATTAATGCAGAAAATCACGTCTCCCTTATGGGGATTACACTTGCTATCAATGTCTATGAATGGTAGGCATTGGTAGTTAGGAGTATAGTGGGGATGTGTCATTATTCAAATGACAGGAGGGAGATTTTGGGATAAGTGCGTAGGTGCCTAAGGATAGAATAGAAAAAAGATAAAGAAAAATAAAATGGGGAAGATTCAAAGCAACACAAAATACATGGTGATCCCTTGGGAATGCAGAGGCAGATTGTTGAAGAAGGGCCCTTGAATTATGTGTCATCTAAGACCTATAAGTATTATGTTAAAAGAGATTAAGCTATGGATAGAGGTCATGTTTGGGTTGGTGGTGAGTTGGGAAAACGTTTTAAGGCTTGGTGCGGGAGCTAGCCATTTATTTTTCATTCTAATCTCCCTATCCAATCACTGCCGAGAGTGAGCGCATCGCAGCCACCATTCTCCTCAACTCGTAGTCTGAACATGGGAACTAGGGGAATGACAATCACTTGGGATAGTGCAAAAATCCATAGGAGGCGGGGTCTGGTGCATTTTTTGTAGCTACATTTACATGCTTATGCCTTGCTACGCCTGGGAACGATGGTGGAGGTATTTATTTTGAGCCAAATTTTGTATTAATTTTTATCTTTATAAGTTGTGTTAGAATGTAAACAATAACCACACGTGAATAGCCGCTTTTCTAAGAAGAAACAATCAAACATGTTTATCATTATAACTATATTGGCTTGTAAACACTTGTGGAAGAAACTTGTAATTGTGGACCATGCATATTGAAATTTTAATAAAGCTCGGTGTATTTCAATGATCTATTATCCTTGTGCACGTCAAAGTCATGCCTGAGAGAGAATTTGAGTTGTATATCTTAAGAATATGTTATTTTATTTAGTCTCTGTAACTCAAAATCCATTTCCCCAAAGAAACTTGATTTGCAACCATTTTTAGGTTCATCGCTCTTATAAGGAAAAGAATGGGAATGCACAAAGGATGGGTTTTGTTTGGGAGGAAAAGAGAATGTGAGCAACAAAAGTTGGCTGGAATTTGATTGAAAATGTGATGCAGAAGGTAGTGAGTAAGAATACGTGGAGGAAGCAACTGAAAAGTGGGATTAAGAGTGATAGAAAACACCTAAAGTTTGATTTGTTAGGGGCAAATAAAAATGCATTGTATGCCATAATTGGGTACAACAAAGCTATTGTGAATCAAAGTGCCCAAAATTTTGAAGTCTAAATTAATCTTATTGTTCTTCAAACTCTAGCTAGAAGAAATCTTTCCATACAAGCAATGGGGCGGATGTAAGGAAATATGTATATAATTATTGGGTTTGCACTGATCTTTTTCAGGTGTAGTTGAGGGTATTCAAGTAAATTTGAGAGTGTGATCATGCCAACTATGGATAGGAAGGTAGAAATTTAATATTGAAGGTTTATTGGGTGTGTTTATTCTTGATGTAGAGTCGCTATGGGAGGTTGTGTGTTAAATCTAGGTAGAATTATCAGAGATTCATTTTAGTGCATATAGGAAAAAGTGGTTCTTAATGTTCCTTATTGTCAAGGATGCAGTGATATCTTATTTAATTTGTCCAATGGATATGGTGAGAAGTGAGTAACACATCATGCCAAGGTGGGGTTAACCAAGCATCAACCACAAATAAGCTATTTCTCTCTTCCTATATTTCATATCCTTTCAATGTTTCTTTTTAATGTTGTGGAAAGTTAAAAGAGGCTTTCGTAGCTAAAGTTACCATAAAATGACGAAATAATAATATGCCATTGATGTTCACAGTGATTAAAATTTATTGGGAGGCAAATATAACATTTTACATATGGTTGTAATTCAAGTAAAATGTTCATGCTTATTTCAGTTTCCTCATTATTAGTGTTAGAATGTAGAAAATGAGAGATTGATTATGCATCTTTAGAGGACTTCAAACCTTCTCTTGAACTTTAAACTAAGAATATTAATAGATTATCAATTAAAGCATGTAAATTTATACTCTATCAGAATCATGACCATGGTATAAACTTGACAACCTCCCCTCCATCTTGGATACATGAATTTTAGCACTTATAGGTCCTTATTTTGTATTCCACATGTTTAAAGATAAGGAAGGACTCCAATGAAGGGTAAGGTTTATAATAGATATTATTTAACTAGATAGTAAGTAATTTATTAGGTTATGAACATGGGTGAATATTATTATCAAAGTGTATGGGTATATATACATTGAGATTTGATAACATGCAAATTGCTCAAACATAGAAGTTGAAACCCTATCAACTTAGTAAAAGGGGAAGGTGACATATTTTCTTCCCTGAATATTTTACATGGAATGAGGTGGGTTAAAAATATTACCATAAAGACCTCTTCATATGTAATCAAATATGAACATGATTACCTAATCTAATTTTTGGATAATGGATTCCTAATAATGTAAGTGATGATGACTTGTTTTAGTGACACTAGAACCACACTTTATTAAACATATCTTTTGCATTGAAACTGGACACTTTTGATAAATTATTGATACTATGGTAAATGCTTCATATGACTACATGATGTCTATCAACCTTTTAAATATGAGAACCTTGATGTTGGAATTATTATGTGAATGAAGGATAGTATAACTATAGTAAACCTCAATATGATTGCATTCTAGGTGGAGGTTGACAATGTGGTTGAGATCATTTTATGATTGCATTCCTCAATGTTGGAATTATTATGTGAATGAAGGATAGTATACCTATAACAAACCTCAATATGGTTGCATTCTAGGTGGAGGGTGACAATGTGGTTGAGATTGTTGGCATTATTGATAGCATGGCACAATTTGTGCAAAAACTTTGGTCATTGTTTGCAAAGATTTGCTTGAGAGAAGGTAGTGGCCCTAAATTGCTATGCAAAGTTCTAATTTTGTGGAAAATCTTGTCACCCTCGATTGTACAAGCTCCCCAACTTTGATTTGCACTCTCATCAAGGTAAATACATCTCTCCTAGTTACTATTAGAGCATCAATTCCACTTTTACAAATTTCTCTTTTTGCAGAAATCTGCTACATACCATGACACAATCAACTACAAGGATGAGGTATCAAGACTCAGGAATACATATCAATCAATGGCTTCAGTATATTCAACTTCCAATTTTCCTCTTACATAATTATGCATTTCAGCTATTTAATCAAGCTATAATTTTTTTGCCATAATTTGACACCTAATCAACAGATTTAACCATTCCATTGATTTTGTTCTATAGGTCTTGAAGACAAATGGCATATGTCACAGAACCTCATCGTCAACCACCAACAATTGTATTATACATAATCAATCTCTTGAGTTAGTGATTTTCATGTCTCATAAAATATTTTTTGTATTATAAAAATATTTTCCCGCAACATGCAATTTTCCATTATGTTACGGTCGGTTACAAGGTATACTATTAACAAACAACAATTTTACTTAATCCAATCAACCTTTTAAGTTGCAAGTCATCTTTCATTGTACAAAAAATATTATATTGTTAAACCATTTAGCATAGCATACTGATTTAAATAAAGTTCCATTTGTTCATATTCAAATCTTCTCACATCCCATCATCAATTAACTTTTGATATAAATAGTTAGTCTTAAGAAAAACAATTTACATTTTCTTGAATTTTTTCCCCCTTCCCTTCAATATAGTGCGAGAGTATATCCTGTTATCGGTGTAACCATTGCACCTCGTTGAGGTGCAAGCGCTAGTAAATATAAGCTTTCAAATTTTTTTTATCGTTGGAAGATTAGACACGTTAATGCAGTAAATATGAGCTCCCATTACTTAGTAGGTAGAACAACATAAAATAATTGTGTAACAAGAACTATTTTTAAAATAGCATTACATAATAAATAAATTATATAAAATGAACTAAAGTGATTATATTTTTTCTTGATAATATTCTTTTTTTAAATTAGATTCAAGACTTCTCTTATAAGAATAAATTTTCTTTTAACATTGTATTTAAAATTTTTAAAAAAATCATTATTAAAATTGAACTTTATTCTTAACTACATTATAACCATAATTTATAATTTAATAATCTAATTTAGTCCATACATAATCAAATATTAATTTTAACATAAATTTACTAATTGAACAATATAAATTTATATATTCATTATATCTATTATTTTATATATTATATTTAAATAAAATATTATTATTTTATAAAATGTTTCAACAGATTAGAAAATATTTAAACCTAACAAATAATGATTATAAATTAAAAAAAAAACACTTCACATTAAAAAGCTAACCTCACCGAGACAATTTGTGACCATGAGAAACCAGAAAAAGCCAATCACATTATGCTGGACACTTTTCCCTATAAATTGCAATCACATTCAACCATTGGAATGAAATTCGCCACCGCCTTTGAAATAACCATTTCTTCCCATTCGTTTACCAATCAGTAACACTAATCTCAGACTGTAGTCAAATGATTTTGAAATCTAAACTAACTATAGATTCCCAATAAGATATACAATAAAACTTACTTGTCACAATTTCTACAGTTGAACGCGAAGGCAATTAGGTAAAACCCATTTTAAATTGATCACTCTTTTTTAACACATAAAATGTTAAAAATGGGTCATTCACTAGATGAAGAATTGAAAGGTGAATAGAAGTTTCGTTCTATTACTTGGACAATACTCTAAAAGAGTATTTTAGGTGAAACTTTGTGTAGAACAAAACTAATTCATTACATGAGATCAATGCTATTTTTTCAACCATCATAGAAGAAGCCAATGATCACTATACAGTAGCAATTGTTTCGCATTCACAAAGGATAATCTTGCAACTACAAATAATATTATTGTTCTCCTGTCTTAAAACCCTAGTACAAAGCATGAGTGTTGTTTCTTGGTCTATAATAATCCTCCTCTATCAGGATGCAGAGGAAATAATTCCAAGGTTCTCTTTGTTGCCACTTCTTCTTCCTAAACATGAATGGATAAAGTTATGAGTAAATAGACACCTTTTATAATGCAATGATTTTCCTATCAAATAAGATAAATTGTTAGACGAATCATATTACTTACCTCTGCATGAATCTTCTCATTCATGTACTATGATTCTGCAGAGCATGTGGGATCTGAAAAATATGTTTCTATATCAACTCGATAACTTAGAAAAAGAAATCTAAATAAATTATATTTTGTTTAAAATTTAAAGCCACAGTAATCTCAAGTATGAGGGCTTGAGAAGGTTTCTTCGTTCCAGTGGCCTCCATCTGGAAGGCCCGCATCCCATGTTTGTGGTCTCCTCTACACTCAAAGGAAGACTTAGCCTGGGCACTACAGTGAGAAAATGACAAACTATCATTGTAATGCCAAGGGGGAAGAAAAACGCAATTGAGAAAATTATTTACTGACCTGCAGACTTCCCTCGATCCATTGAGAGATTTTCACTATAACAACCCTGCAAAAAAGAACTTTAAACTAACTATGGAGCCCTAGCTCACAAACCCGCACCTTCTATACGATGGATAAGAATGCATTCAATAAAATGGGCATGGGCAGAGTGAATAAATAGGTGAATGTGCAAATGGAACTTCTACGAGGGTTATTAAATGACTTAAAATTTAAGTAAGGTAATGGATGGAAATAAACTATTCTAGGGTGCATCGCAAATTTTTCTATGTGTTATTTCTTAATTTGGGGATGATGCATAGTACTGAGACAATCTTTTACATCGAGATTTCTTTCACTTTGTTGACTCAAATCTTGTTAGTTAGTTAGTTAGGTGTCTATGTGTATGTGTTTTTATGTTTTGACCCTATGGTAACATTCTTGTCTTGTGCAAGTTTTTCTTGTCTAATATGTTTGTTTTATAGGTCTTCAGCCTAGGGACATGCTTCCTTGGTTTAAAGAATTCTTTTCTCGAATGGAATAACTTGCACAATAGAAGAATATGATATAAAATATGTTACAAATACTTGATAATAACTAAGAATAACAAGCCACTTCAAGGGGGAAAACCTCCAAATATCTCTAATGAGAACACACTTCACAATACAATGATGAGATAAGACTCACAACCTCTTATATATACCTATTTATGCCTAGGATATCACCTAGGTCAACTTACACACCACTATATAAGCCCTAGGCTGACCTAACCAACTAAATAATAATATAATAATGATAACATGAGTTAATTAGGAGTTAAGATAGCCACAAGCTGACTATTCATAACCCGATGTACACAAATACTAAGGGCGTAAAATGGCCCCTTCTTCAAAGAAGAATTTTACTCAATGCTAATCAAGGTTGGACTCTTTTGAATGAACTCCTCATCCTCCCATGTGGCATCTTCAATTGGTAAATTCTTCCATTCGATGAGATACTTAGTGAGAGTTTTATTCCTCAACTTCTTTGTGTGTGTTTAACGAATGCACTCTAGTTTCAGAATGATTCTTCCTTCTTGATTGAGCTCTAGTAGTGTTTTTTGAGTTAGAATATTATTCCCAATTACCTTATTCAAACAAAAAAAGTGAAAAACTAGATGTATCTTTGTTGTTTGTTGCAACTCTAGCTTATAGGCAACACTACCGATCTTTTGCATGATTTGTTATGGCCCATAATACCTTGGATGCAAATTATTATTCCTTTTTAATTTCTTTAGTGATATTTTCTTATAAGGCTATAATCTCAAGAAGACCCAATCCCCAACTTCAAAACTCCTTTCACTACGATGTTCATCTAGGCCTATTGTTTCATTTGATTTAGTGCCATGGCTAAATTCTCCTTGAGTTCTGAAAGTTCTTGCTGTTGATGAAGCAAGTGCTCCTCTACTTCCTGAACTCTTGGTGACACCTTTAATGATGATGTGATGGAAGGAGGATGATATCCATAAAGTTCCAAAAATGGAGACATTTTTGATGAGCTATGAAAAGAAGTGCTATACCACCATTCTGTAAGTGGTAGCTAACCCATTAAGACTGTTTCTCTAAAGCGAAACACCATAGAAATCCTTCCAGACACTTATTAACAACCTCAGTTTTCCCATCTGATTAAGGGTGGTATAAAGAGCTATGATCTGATTGAGTACCCAAACATGAGAATAATTCTTTCCAAAAGTGACTAGTGAAGATAGGATAACAATCACTCACAATAACCTCGGGTGTACCATGTAGCTTTTGGATATTCTACAAAAAATATTTTTCCACTGCACTTGTTGTAAGAGGATGTGATAATGCAATGAAATGATCTTTATACCAAAGAGTATCTCCCTTCCAACAAAAATTCTCTAAACTACAATGATCACTTTTTAATTGTTGGATGAGATTACTTGTCGCAACATCATTTTGCCACTTTGCTTTGGCTTCCTCCACCCAATTTTCTTGTAATATTGAAATGGCACACAATAAGGCTTTATCTTTCTCATCCTTCCTTGAAAGTGCATCTACCACAACATTTTCTTTCCCTTTCTTATAAACAATCTCAAAGTCATATCCTAACATCTTACTGACACATTTTTGTTGCTCTTCAGAAGGTAGTATTTGCTCCAAAATATATTTTAGGCTATCATGATCTATCTTAACCTTGAAGTGTCTACCCATTAGATAAGGCCCCCATTGTTTAACTACGTGAAGGATTTCTATAATTTTCTTCTCATAAATAGGTTTTAACTGATTCTTACCCTTGAATTGATGACTCTCAAAAGCAATTGGTAAACCTTCTTACACGATAATTGCTCCTATCTGATTTCTAGAAGCATCACATTCCACAATGAATTCCTTAGTGGATTCAGGAGTGGAAAGCATTGGATTTGTAACAGCCTCCTTCAATCTCTCAAATTTTGTATTAGCAGACTCATTCCAATGAAAAGAATCCTTCTTCAATAGTGTGGTGATGGGTGATGGTATACAACCATAATTCTTCATTTTCCTCCTCTTGAACATCATCTACAAATTCATGAAATATTACATCTCTAGTAGAAAAAACTCAATTAGTATTAGGATTATACATTTTTTAGGCTTTTTGATTTGCACTATAACTAATGACTATTCAGTTGATTGACTTAACATCAAGTTTCCTCCTTTTTTTTGGAATATGAAAAAATTCCTTCCTTCCAAAAATTTTCAAATGACTAAGAATAGGTTTAGTACCTATTAAAGCCTTATAAATATTTTTCCTTTCTAGATACTTGGTTGGTCTATGATTCTTAAAATAAATAGTTGTACTAACCACTTCAGGAAAATAATTATTGGTGACATTCCTTTCTTTTCCAAAATTTAGCCTAATGTTTCCCTAACCCTTATTGGTTTTCTATAAAACGGAAAAAATTTCCCCATTTTGACATCTCTTGACTTTGTGAGTTCATACTTCAGGCATTAGGCTTGCTTCATACTTCTAATTGTTGAGGACATTGCAACAATATCAAATCCTTGAATATTTGCTTAGCTCTTGTCATAGGTTATAGTTGTTCATCAAAAAATTGAGGGAAAATATCTACTTGTAGGAAATGGAGAAGGTGCAATGAAGGTGATTCCTAGAGGGCATGAAGACTTGGTGAGATTGTTCTTTATTTTTATACTATTTTCTTCCATTTTACTTCATTGTTTAGCTAGGGTTTAGATTGTTTATGCTTTATAATGCTAACCTAATTTTTTTCCTTAGTTACAATAATTGATGAAATGGACACAAAATGCCACAAACCCTTCATTGTTGGGAAGAGAACTAGTAGCAAAGGCTAGAGAATGCACAATGTAGTCTTTCAAATCTTCCTATGGGAAGCATCCATTAAGGTCCAATAGAAATAAGAAACCCTACAGATTAACAAGAATATTCAGATATTTACAAATTCCTTCATCTTTTACAACATAATATGAAAGATACCATATCTTTTATACAAAATGAAAAATTAAGATCTAGACATGATCCAATTTCTAGAAGATTCCATAGAACATAGAAAATAATAGCATATCAAGTAATTATTTAGAATATCAATGTAGGGCTTTAACACAATATTATTAGTGTAGACATGCAAAATTAGTATCATGCATTTAATTAGGTCCATTCATGAAGTAAACCAAGTTCAACGTTCATCCGCTCAGAAAATTAATCAAGTTCATTAAATCCATTCATTAGGAAAATCAGGTTCATTTAATCTCTAAGGATCATACATTTAAATTAAATAAATCAACTTTATTTAATTTGATCTTATCATTATCCACCTTAGCTAAATAAATCAAATATTTATTTAACTTAATATTTATCACATTTCATCTCCCTTTGATTTAATTTAAATTCTTAAATCTAAGTCAAATGGGTCAAAGCATCTAAGCATCATCTTAACTAAGTTAATCCTAATTAACCTAATCTAACCACCCATCACATCCTCTAGCTTTTCCCACTTGAACCAATAAATTAATTTATTGATTTATTAAAATCAGCATTTTCCATCAACATGGCATCTTTGAGGAATATTACCTCAAGTTTGAATTCAAAAAAAAGTGGACATGTACATCCAACAAATCATTTATGAGCTCTTACATGGCTCTTACATGTCCCTTGCACAAAGTCAAACTCAACATTTAACTCTCAAATTCAAATTTGAAATCTCCCTCTCTTTGGCACATTGACCAAAATGTGCTCATCCTCCAACCTATCACAAGTTGACAAGTGACCTCTATTCATTGGCTTGTTTTTAGTCCCACATCCTCCATGATTGACATTCTTATATCATTCTATTCTATAAATAAGGATCATCTTTATTGGTTTAATCCTCCACAACTCCACAATCTTCATGCAAAGTCATTCTCTTAAACTGAGAAATGATTTTGTCCACCATCATTTCCAACATCAAGCTTATCAAGGGTTGGGAAAGGGCTATTTTCCACAATAGCACCAATCCACAATGAGATAAAGTTGGATCATGTTTTTTATATGCTTTGTTTAGTTTCCTTGATTCCTTTCATTGCATGATCAACATTTGTCATTATTTCATAGGGATGTTCTTATTTTGTTTTGTTTTAAATGGCAATACTAATGTGTGTGTTTGAGCAAATGTAGAATTTGATGTCCACACTTAGCATAAGTGAAATATGAAAAAGAAATCTGACAAAGGCCATGACATTCACAATCCCAAAAAAATTTCCCAAATAGAACAAATTCTTATGATGTATTAACTGAAATCAGATGTCAGATGCCAATCCAATGATAGTCTAAGCAAATACAATGTGCCAAAGAGAATAAATAGTATTCTATAAAAATCTTCCTATTTTTGAGAAAATATAACTCCCTAAGACAGTATCTATATTCTTCACAAATATTTTCCAAGGAAAAAATCTAGAACATATTTTTACTAATACCAACTCTTATTTATAGTTAGAAGAAGAGGACACTGCCCCAAACAATAAAAAAGAAGAAGAAATTGCTAGGTTCCTGAAACTAGTAGCTCGCAATCCAAACATATCTCTTGATTAGATTACACCGATCTTCACTCCTGAAGTCTCAACTACTTTATTAATGGTTCTAGATATTTAGCAAAGATATATTATCAAAAGACAATTAAATTTTAGTATAGCTTGGCAGAATCTAATCGGTTAACTATGAAGATTGATGATGCCATCTCAAAGGTTCCACCTTGAAATTAAGACATCTATTGTGCTTTCTAACAAATGACGCCCAAAAGAATCCTTTCGTAGAGAACATAAACATCAAAATGAAGAAGACAATGTCTCAAGTGAGTGGGTGTTTTCAAATTTTATGAGAATGGTTTTGAAGAAAATTCCTTCCAAGTTGACATGTATCTCGATTCAATCCAAAAAGGAAAACAATACATATAAATTCACGTAGCTACCACGTGGTGCATTGCGCATCTTTATACAAGATCGGTATTCGTCCTTCAGGTGTGAAGCTATTCTGAAGTTGTAAAGAAGTAAGGGCCAGAAACCAAAATTGCTTGAAGGAAAAAATTGCTCCACATTTACCTAAGGCACAACCATCACAACTAATGTATTCTTTGTTTAAGATTGGGAGACCTTGCACCATATTTTTTCTTTGTGGAAAAATTAAATCCTAAAGGTTTAGATGACCATACATCTTGTGCAATAGCTCTTCACTTGATACACATGTAGAATCCATTACTTCATGAATTTGTACTTAAATATCAAGTTTGTACATACCTGCTATTTTGATTCCTTCAACAACCACATTATAGTGATCTTTCATATCCTTTCTTAGACAACCTGTCTTCAAGAATTTAACCTTTAAACCTTCATCAATAAAGGCTGAAACTAATATTATTTTTCTCTTAATCCCTAGCACATACATTACATTTGTAAGTTGTTTGATATTTCCATTAGGTAGTTGCACACTTCTATCACCATACCCTTTTATTTCATGAGACCTATTATCTCCTAAGTAAATCTTACTACCATTATTTCTCTCATGATAATTTTTAAACCAACTTCAATGAAATGACATATGAATTGATGCCCCTAAATCTATGAACCAATTATTACAATAATCTACATTAGTTGATAGTGCATCATACAAAATAAACAAATTTAAATTATGAAGTTTATTACTTAGATAATTCTCACCATTCACATAGTTAGCTTCATATTTATTGTCTTTGGACTCATTAAACATCATTTTCCTACATTCATAAGCAATGAGTCATAGCTTTCCATAGTAATTAAAATTCCCATTTTTATTTACATTTAATTTGGATGATTCCCCACCTCCATACCTTTTCTCATCTTTATACCTTTGGTTGTCAAATTGAGTTCATCCTTTGTTCTTTGTGCATTGATTTCGTTGGATGGCTTATTGTATTTGACCATCAAAGTTGAATCTGGTGCCTTTTCACTTGTAACCAAACTAGTAATAAAGATATGATAATCACTCACCATTCCATTCAAAGTATCAATTACTAGATCAGTACTTGTGATTTGTTCAATATCATCAACTAATTTATCTCTTAATTCCATAACTCTAGATAAATAATCACTAATATTTTCATTTGCTTCCATTTTGATTAAAAGTAATTTTCTCTTTAAAAACAAAATTATGGTTTTTTTTTGTAATTTCATACAAAACTTTTAATGGTGTCCATGTACCAGTAAAAGTAGTGATATAAGACTGAATCTTTTACAAACATGCACAAGAGAATCTTTGCTTTTGGATTCTCTTTTCTCCCAATCTTGAACAACAACTTGAGGTGTAGTAGGTTCTTCCTCAAAACCATTTACAATTGTCCAAACATTGTATGCCTCCATCAAGGTATGCATCTTGAACTTCCAATTAGAATAATTGGAACCATGTAACTTTTTTAATTCGGTTAAAAAGGAATCATATAAACTTGTCATTTTAAAGAGAATATGAAAAAAATTTATATGAGTCCCTTAACCCAAATCAGAAAGTTGGTCACACAAAGGTTTCAATTTCTGAGTAGATCAACTCAAAAAATGTAATATCTTTAGCTTCAAGAACACTTCAATAGTTACAGCATTCCTCTTCACAGCAGAAGAGCTCACAAATTCTCTATGGATAGCTCCTTAAGACTGGACATAGATTCTAGTCCCAGGTGCCTCTACAACTGTAGTGTAGGGAGGTCAATCCCTTCTCCTTGATAAAATATAACTCAAGAGGTTGCATGGCCAATTTGAGAAAGACTGGATACAGATAAAATATAACACAAGAGGTTGCATGGCCAATTTGAGAAAGAGCGGTATGCTGAAGGCATTTCCCACAACACTCTCACATAGATTTAACAAAAAAAACATAGATTTTTATTGACTAGAATAGATGCATCGGATCATACCAAACCAGAGTTTATGAACAGTAGAGAATAGAACAAAGATCAACTCACTGATATCATTAACAACATAAAATAACACATATTAATACAACAAATAAACCCAACTACATTCCTAAATAACTGGTAACTAATTCAACAGGTAGATGTAGCTGATCAACGGTATGCATTGCACCTTAATCAATATTTAAAAGTGAAAACATTTGGGAAAGTCTATTGATTAATACTCAATCAATTTTAAAAATAAATAAATTATAAAATAATTATAAATTATTGTAGGAATATGTCCACCAATGGTGGAAACTACTGAGAATTCTTCTTTAGTTGTCATACTTGCATTGTTCATTCTAACCTTATCACGCATAGAATTTTCATCCACTTCCAAATCGGTTGTCAAGGCATTAGTGTCCTAGTTCTCGTATTTATCAAAGAAAAATTGGCTCTGACTCTCACTTTGTTGGACTGAAGCAATGTTATAGTTAAAATCTTTTAAAGAATCACTATATTTAAAAATATCTCTGCCTTTGTCATCTATGCCATCCACAAAGTGTCCTTCATTATGCTGATCAAAATGATTTCCACTACATACATTTTTATCTCGCCTATTGGTGTCATTTCCCTCAATCATGCACAATCTGTTTACATTCGATGCCACCTACAAATCCAAGCTCTCAAACTTATCATCTAGCAATTTTCTTCTAGCTGATCTGATAGAGGAAGTACCACTTTCATGTTTGGTACCAATGACATTTGAGAACAACTCTTGTACAACAATTGATGGAATAGACTTGTTCTCATTTCATATTTCCTGTGAATCCAAACTATCAACAAAGTTGGAAACAATATGTTCCTGACATGATGCATTAGTGGAATTCTTGTAGATACCTATTTGCCTAGGTAAAGCCTTGCCAAGACATTCACTGTCTTAATCAAATGAATCTTCAGGAACCACTTTTTGTAGCATAGAACTACTCCATTTATGCTCCCAATAGCTCTCTGGCACTAAAACTTTCAATTTATCTTGGGAACATGAAGTTGATTTTTGGTGATGCAAAATTGGAGCTTTGTGAGGCAATTTGGGTGCCTAACATGAAGGAGAAGCACTTGTGCTCCTAACAAGCTTACTTATCCCTCCATTTTCAAAATTTTTGCCCATTTTCCCTATGGGAGGTGGACTACTATCATTTGTATCCAGAGCCAGAGCTTGAAGAAAGTTTTCCTTATTAATTAACTTCTTCACCTATGCATCCTTTGGAAAATTAAGTAACTTTTGGAGGCAAGTTGTTGCATTTGTTGTGCCAAGCAATGAGGATCGCAAGTGCAAAAGCAATGAAACTGCTACAACTGAAATGAATGCACTGTGAGGAGAGTATGGAATACTATTTCCATGGACATCATCTCCATAAGATGATAGGGGAGTATTAGATGCTTCAAATATAACTTCCCAAACATGTAACAGATTCTTAAGCACAAACTCTCGACCAAACAACACGCACAGCCAATGCAAAGAAAAATATTGGGGTTCAACACCAAGGTCCACTAAATGACTATACAAGGAAATGTCAGCAATGGAAAGTAGCTTATATAAATCATTAGATGCTTCAATAATAGGAGGCAACCCTGCTACAGAGCTGGCTGGAGGGTTGTTTGTGAAATAGTCTGTCGTAGCAACTACCCCACCAACTCCACTTAATAATGCATCATACATACAATAAGCATCATGTTCCAAAAATTTTGTAGATAAAAGAGCCCCAAGCCCCCCCTCCACCCCATATGCATCACTACTCAAAATGATAGACATGAAATCTGTATCTAGATCATCACTGCTGCCAAATTTTCCCAATTTAATTCAGAACAAGGGCTATCAAGGTTGGAAATGCCATCTACCACTTTGTCCTCATCTTCCAATAATTTTTTAAAAAAATGATAGATCAACGGGCTCCCCCGGTTTGCTCTCCCACACAAATTATTGCACCAATCGAGCCACCACAAGCTAAACATGTAGCATAGTCAACACTATTCTTAGACAAATCCTCCTCCCCACGCCGAACGACATCAACTTTATCTCTTTACTTCCCGTCATATCCATTTCATCACACAAAAACTGATCTGGCCTAAATTCATTAGGATTTTCCCACACTTGGGGATCATTACCCATTTCCCAAATGGGAAAATTGATCAATGCATCTTCCGGTACATCATACACACCAATAGTGCATGCCTCTATAATTGCGTGTGTCAAAATGAATTGCCCTGGCGGGTGGTGTCGCAGCATCTCCTTCACCATGGCCTCTAGATACACCATTTTGTGCACATCCTCCTCTTCCACCACTCTTTCCTTACCCACAACCTTCACTTTTTCTTGATACACTATGCTCTAGATGGCTTCATCTTTCACCAATTTTGCCATTTTCCATTACAGGGTAGTCAATGTGGTATCCACAGCGGCGAGACCAAACAAACTCAGTTCAAAATTACAACTAGTGATAGTTATTTTTTCTGACATGTTTCTCAGCCTCAAACTGGTAGAAATGCCAGTGGGGTTCCCCCACATATAATAGCCTATCGGCTAATTATATGGGCAAGCACCTAAAATACATTTTTTCATTTTTTATTATTGTTTCAAATCAAAAGTGTCAAGTTTGATTGCTCTATAAAATGATTGTCTTATAATTTAACTTGATCATTAGAATGAATCCTTTGAATGCCTTTCAATACTTTGCGATGCGAACATATCATGCCTAAAAGTGTATTTAATTGGATCAAAGTAGAAGGGTGAAGAAGCTCAAAAATCAAATCTATTCTTGTAAATTTTCAATTTTAAAGGAAAATTGTATAAGTACAAGATAACCCCTCCATTTGTCGACTTTTTGTACAATATAATAAAAACTAAATGCAGGTTGCACATCACTAATTGGAGGCAAGCTCATAAATATGCATCATAAGCATGTAAATAAGATGAATGGATAAGAGTATCTATAAATTGATATTGTTGAAATAAATATGAAGGGATATGTGTATGCGTAATGAATAAAGAAGCTAGTGGAATGTGCCCAAAATGTGTAATACCATGTATTTTTTTACTATGTATATGTATTAAATAATTTCTATAAAAACATAAAATTGAATGCAAAGTTTGAAGGCTACACAATTTTTCTATTGTCCTTTACCTTCACTTTTAGTGACATATGAGTCCTAAGATGATCATATATCACAAATTATGTAGAAATCACAAGAATGTACATGCAAATAAATATTTAAAAGCACTAGAATATTTTATGACATCTACATGAATTAATGGACCCTCAAATGATAAGATTATGTATTCTCTCCTATTATGTATATTTTCATATCTAAATATAGAAATTCGAGTTCTAGGATAACCCTCCCCTAGACAATTGTTTTTAAAAGAGGAAAAAGCAGGTTTTACATGGACCCAAAACCACAAAATTTACAGAATAAAGAAAGATTCAAAAGACACATCATAATCTAAAAGGCTGTAAAAATAACAGCAATAAATTCCCACAGCCAACAAAAAGGTTAGTGAAGGCCACAAAACCAAAAAACTAGACAAAAATCCAACAACAACTAAATTTGAGTTTTTAAAAGAATAGCAGTCTCAGCTTCTAGCTCGTTCATGTCTTGAACTCCCCTCTTTAAAATCTGAACCATCTGTGTTGTTGGAGGCACTTTCATTTTAAGATTGGTTTGAGTCCTTTTAGAAATACCTTGGTCCTCATTCTTGCTTTCCTTGTTCTCTTCCAAGTCAATGACTAGTGAACCCCGTTGTGTTTTTTCTAGCTTTTTAGACACAACATTGATAATAATGGCATTATTCCTAGCCATTTTATGATTTAGTTCCATGACTATTTTCAAATTATTTTTTATTTTAACAATTTCCTCTTCCATATATTTGTATTTCTCCTCAATATCACCTCCTTTCTTTCCAATACTGCTCTTATTCAGTTTCCCTTCTTTGCTAAGGGCGGCCAACTTTAGCTCCAATTCCTCTGACTTACTATACAAATCCTTGTTTATTTGATTGAGCTCATTAATTTCTTGATAGGCACACTTTAAGACCTTGAAAATGTCACTAATGTCGTTTCTAGAAGAGGCCAGAATGTCACCAGACATAACCTGACCTAATATGAGATTTACATCACCTGGGTTGGGGGAGCTGGGAAATTTGGTACCTTCGAATTTGAAAGAGGCAGAAGGGGAGGGTACATAATTTATGCTTGCTTCAGGGTTCTCAGCTTTGTCTTCAATGGAATCCACATAATAGGAAACCAGCTTGTTGGTAGGGGAGCCCTTAAGAACAAGATTCTTTAAGGGAGCAGAGCAGTCGAGTAAGGACTCAAGGTTAGCTTTAGCAATAGACAATTGTTATAATAAGAACAAATATTAAATAAAAGTAAATAAAATTCTAGGTATATTGTAGACACCTAAAATACATACCTATATTTTTTCTATCATAATTGAAAATCTATCTCACATATCTCATTATAATAATAGCTAAATAAAAAATATTTATTTAGTTAATTAGTTTAGTTATTCTTATAATATTAATTAAAAATATCAAAAGAGTTTAATTAATAATTTTATCCATTAATTTGAATATCCTCCTACCCGCTCCCACTCACCCCCACTCTGTCTAAGCATTTGATTTGTATCTTGCTTTCCTTGGCCCTAAGCCAAACCTTGGGCCTTGTGCCATGTCATCTCAAATCCTAATGGTTGTGGTGGCTTCTTCTATAAGCGTCTCCCCTAGTCTATCAATCCTTTTTTCTATCCTATACTCTATTTAGCATTTCCCTCACCTTTTCCTCTTGGATGGACTCTATAGGCATTCTCCTCTTCTTTGAATAAATCCCCTGTCACTAGCCATTCTTCCCTGTCCAGTGGGGATAAGGAAAATGTTGTTGATGAAGAGGATTTAGATGTGGTTTCCTCTATGTATAATGATGAGGATACCCTACTTCTTCTGAGGTCAACTTGTGGGCTCATGGTTAGGAAGAGGAAAAGTTTTACTTTTCTAAGAATGATGCTCCTACTAATGGTTACCCTAAGGATTGGTTTTGTGATGGGTATATTGAGGAGGATGAGCTTCTCCTTTATATCCTTCTTGAAGACTGTCTAGAGGCACAAAGGAGTTCGGCTATGATTTCTATGGACAAAAATCATGATAATTCTTTGTTTTTAGGCCTCAAAAATGGATTTCTTCTCCCTACTATTGGTAAAGAGGGTATTTTGTCTCCTTATCCTTCTAAAGTACCCATTCCTATTATTTTCCCTTTGACCCCTACACTTGTTGACCTCCCATTGATGGGATTATTTGTAGGGTTGGGAGTTTGAGAACACTTTAGGTTGATTTACCCTCCTCTCCTATGGTTGTCACTGCTTTGGATGAGCTTCATGCTATGGATGTGCATGGTATGTCCAACTATTTGCTTGATTTTGATTGTGAGGTTATTGATGGAAGTTGTATAGCTCGTATGAATGGTGGATAAGCTCAAATTGATATTCCTAAATCTATTTTCTAATTCTTTGGGTTGGCTTAAGAGCTCCTTGGTTGGGATATTTTGTGGCTTTCATCCCAACATCAATATTGCAAGAAGACGGTTCAACTGGGTTTGGAAGAATAGAGGTCAAGTTAAGGTAATTGTTATTCTCAATGGTTTCTTTCTCTTTTCTTTCTCTTTTGAGGAAGGTTGTTCAAAGGTCCTTTTTGAAGGACCTCGGTTTGTTGGCTAGAATGGCCTCTATCTTCAAAGGTTGTTTCCTAGATTCAAACCTATGATAGACACTTTTTAGTTTCTTATTTAGGTTTGCTTGTTAGGGCTTCCTTTGGAGTTTTATAATAATTTTTTTATGATTATTTCTAATTCTTTTGGGAAATTTTGTAATACGAATAAGATCACCAAATCCATGAAGTGGTTGTTGTCTACTATATTTTGTGTGTTAGTGAAAAATAATCTCATTCTCCCCACTTAGATAACCTTATCTTGAAAATTTGGTAAGTGGTTGCAACAAATTGAATATTAAAACTCTCTAGTTATTTGTCATATTTGTGGTAAAGTGGGTCATGCCTCCTTTACCTACTCAAGGAATAATAAACAACACTTTATTTGGAAGAGAAAGGAGAAGAGGTTTGTTGTTGTAGAGGATTACACTTCTCCCTTTCAAAAGCTTTAGAAAGAATATTCTAAGGGATATCCCTCTTTAACAAACCCCTATATTGATACTCTAAGTTTGGCTAGTCTAGTTAGTGGTACTATTTCTTCTTCTTATAAGAAAAGATGATTTTTTTTGTGGAGAAGAACCCTTGTATAATGATACAACAAAAATATTTGATTTTTTTTTTAAACAACCATGAGCTGGTTGGGTGGCTTTTCTTGTTTCTCATTTCTGGGTAGTTGTATTGTTCTACTTTCTTTTTTTTTTCTATCCCATCTTATTGTTGTTCCTTGTTGGTTCGTTGTTGTTTTTCTATGCTGGTCGCTATATCTTTTTCTTTGTAAAAGGGATCAAGGTTCTTTCAAAATCCCTACTTTTTTAATCCAAAATAATTCTAACCATTCTCTCAACATGAATTAAATAAGTTGGGTATGTGCAGGATCATGATGGGCCAAAAAGTGGCAATATTATGGGTATTTGTAGGGTATGCGGCTGATGACTTTTTTTAACCCAAAATTGATGAAATGAAAAGGGTTTATAGAGGAGATTCTCAGCTTTCCACCAATATAAATTATTCTTTAATTTGAATTTAATTAAATAATTATTATTCATTTTCTATTAGAATTACGACTAAATTCCTGATCAATAGGCTGATTGAAAAACATCTATGTCTTCAAATGGTATCACATTTTTTGAATTTGAAACATGCGTCACATTCTATGCTTCACATACTATAGGATTAAAAAAAGAAAAATTAAATTTCATGAAGTTTTGACCAAGTTAAGGTGGTCAGACATACGATATTTTATATTTTTTAAAAGTTGTAATAAAAAATTCATAATTAATTATTTAATTGAAAACAAATTATGAAAAAATATGCATCACATCTGGACATGAGTCCTCTACTTATATTTAGAATATTATAACAAAATATTATCATTTTATTATGGTTAGGGTGGTTAGACAGACACCTACTTCTTATTTTTTCCCTAAAATTTAAGTATTACTGCATTGAAATTTCAAATTTTCACCAAATAGATTTTATTTATTTTTAAATAAACCTAGTAGTTTAG
Organism: Sequoia sempervirens; assembly: GCA_007258455.2. Classification (NCBI taxonomy): domain Eukaryota; kingdom Viridiplantae; phylum Streptophyta; class Pinopsida; order Cupressales; family Cupressaceae; genus Sequoia; species Sequoia sempervirens. The sequence continues at coordinate 94,637 of VDFB02191611.1, forward strand.
AAACTACAATTCAATTTTCTATAGATTCTATTGTTATATATTTTTGAAATAATATAGATAACTTATTCAAATTTTTACGTCAAGTTGCCTAACACTGATTTTTTTGAATTTTTTGCCACTTAATGGCCTATTTTTTCCATATGATCCTGCACATACCCAGTTATTTTCTTATTTAATTATTTGTTTAATTTTTCCTTTCTTTTATAGTTGTATCTTTAATTTAGTAAATCATATTTATTTAATTAAATCAATCATTCCCTCAACAATCCCCCATAAATTAAATAAATACAAAAAAAAAAAAAATCTAAAATTGTCCTCGTCATTAGGTTTAATTGGTTTAGTAATCATTTGCATGAATCTCATAAATTTTACTTAAAATAAACAAATTGTAACTTGCTTAAGGTTCCAAATGTGTAATGCTCTAAAATTTAACTTTTTCATTCATCACCTTTGATCTCCTTTTCATCTTTGTTGTAATCAAGTGTACTAATCATAAGATGATACTAGTAGACTTCTATTTCTATTTTACAAATGGATCAACCCCCATCTATTGAAAAAATTCAAATCCTATTCATCCCTAATCCTCATCCAAAATATATAAATCCCCCATTTCTTAAGTTATTTCTAAGAGTTATAATTTGGTGCAAATAAATTTCATGTTGTCGGAATGTTAAACTAAACCAACTCTCAAGAAATTAAATAATCTTGAGCATATGATATAGGATTCAACATTTTCTTATGTGAGAATCTCAATTTCATTTCACCCGTTTTATGCATTTCTTAGGTCAATTAGAGATGTTGTAGGATTGGGATTATGCCATTTATTTTTTATTAGTTTAGTTCATTTTTTCCAAATCATGGCATGCACACACATAATCATACAATATCATATGATAATCAAATCATATATAAATATAAGAATAAAGATACAAGTGTAAAGAATTTATCATATAAGAAAATTGAAATCTAAAGATAATATTAGAGAATAGGAATGTTTTCACTTACATAGAAAATAAAATTGTAGTGCAAGATCAAGTGGCTTGGTAATATCCATATAAGTATATGAGGTATCAACATACCTATATTCCCCCATTGTATCATTTAAAACAATCACCATACAAATTTTGGTATAGGGTCTAAAGTAGAATAAATAAAGATCAAATAGAGGGCATAAAGTCATGATAAGGGGCAAGAGCTCACAAATATACATGTAATTTCAAAATAATTGGGTGATTCTCCACGGTATGAATATGGTTCCATAATTTAGAAAAGTGGAAATCATGTTTCCATAAAATTGAAATATTAAATGAAGCTATTAGTGAAATGTATCCAATAGTGAGATGTAATCATTGATGTGTGGGATATAGAAAATGAGAAAACATGACCCCCCACACTTTTAAATGTTAAAGTTATAGCACTAGGGTTAAATATGTACAAATAAGCAAAGTATGGTCCACCCATATGTATAAATATTTTAATAAAATCATAATATGTAAGGGTGGAAGACATGATTCTTTCCAAATAGATATGGTAATATATATTGTGTTGAAAATTATTTTCTTCAATTTGAAATGTTGAAAAGCATTCTTTATGTGAAATTATAAAATGATGAAAAAATGTTAGATGGGAAAAAACAATTTATGTTATCATTTGGAAATGCAACATAGGAAATAGGGACTCACCCCCAAAATGGTGATAAAAGGGAATGAATGGACCTATCTTTCTAATTCCATTCAAGGAAATCATATCCAACCATGAAGTGACTAATGACCATGAGATGAGCCAAATCAATATATGAATCAACAAATTTCCTATCTATACAAGGACAGGGGTATGAACTAAATAAAACTTTTGGGAGAAAGATTTAACATAGCAAATAATTTCCAACTTATAAGCTATCAAGTTCATTTAGAAGCTAAATCATAATACTAATGAAACCTATAGACTTTAGGGAGAGTTTAGAAGGGGTGAAAATTGTGTACTTGTTGCAAAAAGTGTTTTTTCGAGCCTCAATCGGGACTCATTTTCCTAGTGGCAAACGGGTCCTGGCTAGGGCTCTAGAAAAATGCTTTATGGGTTTTGTTCCAAAATGTCTGCACTCCTAGATCGTATTCAAATACTATAAAAAAACTAGAAATAAATTTTGTAGCTCAATTTTTGTGATTTTGCAAGAAAGGTGACAACTTTGACAACTTTGCAAATTTTTCTCTCCAAATGATCTTCAACCTAAAATCTATAATCACTCATCAATGGAGATAAAATTTTGTTTGTTAGAGAATAGGGTTTTCCCTTGATCAAACCCAATTTTGGTAATTAAAGCTTGGAATAGAACAATGCATAAAGGAATGATGAATGAAAAAAATGGAATTTTACAACTCACCAAACCTCAATTGAACCTTGGAGTACAAATCAAAAATCATTAATGCCAGTGAGGCATCCATTCTTGAATGACCACTTGCATTGCTTTTTCTTTGTATAGACACCTATATTTTTCTCTTTTGAAAGAACTGTTGTGAGGCGAAGATAATAAGTAAAAACAACAATGATCAAGATTGGTAAATAACCAAAATGAAGCATTTATGAGGCAACATTTTTAAAAAAAAAAACTTGTGGTGATCATGTGATGCAGCGTAGCTGAGCATTATTGTTTATTTCTTTTTTGTTGATCTTTTCCATATGCACAAATTGTAGCTAGACTTTTTAATAGTTCATTAAATTCTCATCTTAAATATTTCAAAGGAAACATAGGACTAACCAAAGTTTCCAGAGCTCAAAAGACTACCGCCTCATTACTACACAATCAGAAGACTTATATGCTAACATGGTATACACCATTCTAAAGCTCCTATTTGGGCGCAAACCTAGCTCGACCAATGATAGAATTCCAGCGCATAATAGTAAAAAATAAGAAAAAGCATGATAGCATTAAAGCCTTTTGATATTTTTCCAGATGTTATAAGTTGGAAAGACTTTGGCATATATGCAAGAATAATGACAAAGCATGTGGGTTGTGAGGCAGAATTAGCATGCATAAAGAAGGCATAGGAAATTGGTTTTCAAGATTCTGCAACAAATGTGGTTCATTTGGTATAAAAGATAGATTTCTCAACCTTTGATAGCATTTTCATACACTAAAAGAGGCACCTTACAAGGCTGCATGCATCATATTGAAGATTCACAGAGTGTACGCACACTGACTGTTGGACACAATTATATAAGAGTCAAGTTTGTTTGATCAAGATGGATTTTAAACATTAGCCTTTTAAATAATAGAAAAAAATTTCTTTGAAGAGAACCAATGATTTTACACTTAAGAAATAAAAATTCCCATTTGCTATTAACTTTTTAAGACAAGCCTTGATTAGAAAAAAAAAAATCCCCAAAAGGAAACTAACTCAAAAGTCATAAATGGGCTTATTACTCCAAAAGGATGTTTGCACTTTTCAATATTTGGCTTAAAATGATACCATGCCTAGCTAAAGGTTTCCACAAAGAAAGCAACAAGGAGTGAAAGTGATACATGGATGATGTGTGCATATGTCTTTTGACAAAAAAAAAGAACCTGAATTTTAACATATTCAAAGTCTCCTAGAATACACCACATTACCTCATTCTCTAAACTATGTCCACTTTTGAGCAAGTTACTAGGCCTATTATGAATTCTACCTAAATCCTTTAAGTTTGCTTTGTTTACATATTTTCTGTGATTAGCTTAAAAGCACTACCAATCTAATGGGACTCGTGCCTAGGTAGATACATGTGATTGCACTAAAATCTAAACTCTACTTACTCCCATTATTTCGTAATCATTAATGCCAGTGAGGAATCCATTCTTGAATGACCACAAGTTGCATCACTTTTTCTTTGTATAGACACCTATATTCTTCTCTTTCGAAAGAACTGTTGTGAGGTGAAGATAATAAGTAAAAATAAAAATGATCAAGATTAGTAAATAACAAAAATGAAGCATTTCTGAGGCAACATTTTTTTTTTTGAAACTTGTGGTGCTCATGCGATGTGGCGTAGATGAGCATTATTGTTTATTTCTTTTTCATTGATCTTTACCATACACACAAATTCTAGCTAGACTTTTTAATAGTTCATTAAATTATCATCTTAAATCTTTCAAAGGAAACATACGACTGACCAAAGTTGCCAGAGCTCAGAATACTGGCGCCTCATTACTGTACAATTAGAAGACTTATATGCTAACATGGTATACACCATTCTAAAGCTCCTATTTGTACACAGACCTGGATCGACCAATGATAGAATTACAATGCATAATAGTAAAAAAAAATACAAATCATGACAACATTAAAGCCTTGTGATATTTTGCTAGACGTTATAAGTTGGAAAGACTTTGGCATATATGCAAGAATAAAGACAGAGCATGCAAGCTATGAGGCGGAATTAGTACTCATAAAGAAGGTGTAGGAAATTGGTTTTCAAGATTCTACAACAAATGTGGTCCATTTGGTATAAAAGACAGATTTCTCAATCTTTGATAGCATTTTCATACACTAAAAGACGTGCCTTACAAGGCTGTATGCATCAGATTGAAGATTCACAAAGTGTACACTGATATAAAAGACAAATTCCATGACCTTTGATAGTATTTTCCATACACTAAAAGAGGCGCTTTACAAGGTTGCACACATTAGATTGAATATTTCATATATGGCACACTGACTATTGGACTAAATGCCCAAAAAAGATGCAATTTAATGGGACATATTGACTCATGGAGATGTGTAAAGCTCAACCAAATAGTAAATAGTGTAGATTCAAGCAAGAAAACATTAATCACAGTAAAAAATTGTGAGCAAAAGGAAACGTTAAAATAAAGTGTTGTATACAATTGCATTCTTGATGAAATCAATGTGTTTGGGAACTTTATTAGTGTTTTAACTACTCAAGAGTAATTTATTAAACCTTACAGCATAGGAACACCAAATCTATAGATGCAAGTAAGAATTGGTGAGTGCCAAATATAAAATAAGAAATGTAAATACATCAACAAAGCATTGAAAATGAAGATGAATTAACAAGTCAATGTGTATTTAGCAAAAACCAAGATGCCCTCCTTCTAGTTCCAAACTAAAGTACCTAAATATCTATAAATGAAACCATCTCAAACACTCATTAGGAGGGTTAGTTTACACATGAAAATCTATAAATACCCTTATGAAATAACAATGCCATGCTTCAAAGATGCAAACAAATAGCTAAGAAGATAAAATAAACATCTACAAGAAAGAAAAAGTACCTATTCCATATTGAGTTGGTGTCAAATATGCAAATGACCCTTCCCAATCCTTGAACAAAAATTGAAATGATGAGATCCAATGGTGATGAAGAGAAAAATTAGTTCTCAAACCACGAGAGTAACTTTGCATAAAAGTTGTAGATGATTTGATGAAGATTAATGTCTTTATATATAGATTTTCTTGATGAGAGATTGGCCAAATGGATGAATGTGGGACTAAAAATAGACCAATGAAAAGAGGCCACTTGTCAACTTGCCATAGGCTAAGGGATGTGAAAGATTTGGGAAATGTACCCAAGAGAGGGAGTTTCAAATTCAAATTTGTGCAATAAATTTTGAGAGGGGGACATGAAAATAGGAAATTAAAATACAATGTTGGAGGGGACAAGTCAACTTGTCATCATTTTCAAACTTGAGGGAATATTCTATTTTTTATGCCAAGTTGAAAGAAAATGAAGATTTTAATAAATTAGTAAATTGATTTATTTGTGCAAGTGGGGATATATAGAGGATGTGATGGGTGATTAGGTTAGGTTAATTAGGATTAGATTAGCTTAATGATGATTAGGATGATTTTGACCTTTATGACTTAAATATTTGATTTATTTAAATCAGAAAAGGATGGAAAATGAATTTGGATTAAATTAATTGAATGTTTGATTTATTTAATTAAAAGATAGATGATAAATTTTATTTAATTTTAAATTAATGACCTTAGGAGATTGAAATTAATGAGTTTACTTGATGAATGGATGAAGGTGAACTTAATTAAATTGATGAGTGGATGAATGTGAAACCTAGTTTACTTGATGAATGGACCTAATTGTACGTCACTTGTGAGCCAACTTAAGGCATGTCGTCCACATCCCAAGCTTTCTCTTATATATATATATATATATATATATATATATATATATATATATATATATATATATATATATATATGGAAGGCAGCCAGCTAGCCAAAAGAGAAAATGACAAGTGTCATATGAGGACAAGGCTAACATAACCCCTTTCCCCCACTTAGTGCAAGACAAAGGTGAGCTGAGATGATTGATGAGAAACATGAAAATCAGTAACAATAAGAGGAAGTAGGTGCTTCAACATAAGGAAGAGCACCACAATCCTTAAGATGTTGAATTTTATTACACAAAGTCTTACATTCATTAGTAGAATGACCATGAACTCTTTGATATGCACAAATGAACTCTTGGAGGGATAGATATAAAATGATCTTGGAGGAATCTTGAAAAGATATCCTCTTGATCAATAGTGGAGGATGTTTCTTTATTTTGTGACAAAGATATCTCTTGCTTAGTACAAGGTGTCATACATACACAAGACTCTTTAGATTGCAAGAATTTGTACTCTTCTTTAAAGGAGGGTGTTAATATAATGAAATCCAATAATTACTAAGACATTTCCTAAGAGTGATTTGCGTGATGATATTAATGTTAAGTGAGGAATCATTTTTTTCTTTCATTTCTTTGAAAGGACAATGACCAAGACCACTAATTTCTATCAATTCTAGATGCGCTAATGTTAAAGTTGGCTTAGAAGAATTTTTTATAAGACTTTTGATATTGATTGAAGGCTTGTTTTTTTTTTTGAGGTATAATAACCAAGACTATTAGTTGTTTCTTGTGTATTAGTATTTATAGGGATGTGAATACCTTGTTCTATTGCACCACATCCTTTTCCACTATACCCAAGTTATTTCATAAGTTCATAACCTCTTCCATAAATCTTTATCATTTCTTTTGGATTCAATTGTTTCTCATAATCAACTTCATTAAAGTTTTTTGTGTAATTTTCTTCTTCTTCTAAAGTGCTTGAGGTGGATGCTTTTGAATTTTATGTTGAAATTACTACTTTTTATTTTCCCTTTTTAGAATCTTTATTTATGATCTTGTATTCTCCCATGAATGTAGGTATGACATCTAAGGATCCCCAATAATCTTCTAACAACTTAGTGACTTCATCAATGTTCTTATGTTCTGCTTCCTTCATGACTTCCACTTTTGTAGTTCCTTTGAATAGTTGTAAAAGATCTCATCCATATTTCTCAACACTCAAATAATTTTCAGGTTTAGGATTAGCCTTGAGTGTGTAAATTTTTTTTCATAAACATAATTCATTTTATGATGAAGGGTAGAAGGAACCCCATTCATTGCATGAATCCATGGAATTCCCAAGAAAGATTAAAGGAAGGGTTGTGAGGCATATGATGGAACAGAGTTATAACTTTAATTTGGGTTGCCACATCATTTTGTTGCACCTTAGGAGTAGAAAATTGTTGTAAATCCATCTTTATCTTAGGGCCTTCTCCCTTGACTACATTCAACAACTTTTCCATCCTCAAGTCATCATGATCCATCTCTTCGTCGAACCCTCCTTGGGAATTTTCCTCACCCCTTTTTCCTTCTTCTCGGTCACTCAAGTCTCCATTGACCATTGCTCTTTTCATACTTATTTCCAAGGAAGAAATTACCCCCTTCATTTTTCTCATCTCTGTAGCATGTCTCTCCTTCAATTCATTCACCTCTCTAGTAATGTAAAAAGTTGCTTGATAGCAATGTGCAACTTTTGACCTCTCCATCAATTTGATGTAGAGCAATGGTAAGCAATCTCTTATCACTCACAAACAATCACACTTCAAGCCCTTATACATAAATTGATGGGTTTTACTTCACATGTTCTCATTCCTCCTTGTAGCCTTTCAAACATAGCTTTTTGGGAACAACTTGTGGGTCAAGCATGGCATTCAAAATGTAACCACATTTCCAGATACCCTTTTGGTCATTTAAAAACATATCAAAAATTCAGGTGGGGTTACTTTGTATAGAAGGCTCTAAAATTTGACTGTCTTATTTGTTGACTAAGCCTAATTAGGCAACTAGGCAAGGTCCACATGTGTTCAACAATTCACAGCAACCCAACACTTGTTCTAAGACTTTCAACATATCAAACTTGGCCCAATTAACCTTCTTCTATCAAGTAAATCAATCTCCAAAGATTTTGCAACAATTTCCCTAACTCTCTAGGGTTCCTAGGCTTGATACATGAAGATATTGGGCCATTTTAGCAACTTGACACATGCCAATTCTCATTCCCTTCCTCTAAAATTTTTAAGCATGAAAATACACACCAAGGAAATCCATTCGACCAAGTTTCAGAGATTCTTACCAGGTGGAATGGATTTTATGGCATTTTATTTTTTCATTGGTTACTTTATCTAGGGTTTCGACTAGTTTGAAGGAAAATGATCACAAATCCCTTAAAACTAAATGAAATTACATGAAACTGAAGAAAAACAAAAAAAGTTCCAATCTTCAAAATCTCCAACAACCAACCTTTCCTTCGACCACACAAGGGTTTTAAAAAATTTACAAACTTCTTCCCAATGACCATTAACTACATTTCAAATTGGAAACCAACTAAACATAATGATGACTACATTTGACCAAAATGCAAAAATTTGCTTGACAATAATGTGCAACTTTTGTCAACTTTTGTATTTGCCAATTTCCTTGCACCTAATGACTCAACCTAGACTCCTACAAATGTGAAATGGTCTTTGAAGACCTTATTACATGAAAAATACCAAAACAAAAAAAAATGCCAACTTTTGACCCCTTGAAGCATGAAAACTTGTGGGCGCCCCTTCACCACATTGCCATGAATAAGAAGTTTGAACCAAGCATATAGTTATGCATCTTTATATAAGGTCAAATATCGAGATATATGGAATGATCAAATATTTACGTAAAGATATAATTCAATGCCCAATTAAACTTTCTTGATTAATTAAAATAAAGGAAATCCATAGATTTACAAAATAGACCAAAATTTAGGTGATGAAAGAAATAGTGTCATAATAAGAAAATAATATCCACAAAATAAATAGAAAAGAATGAAACCTTTTTGAAATACTATGCTACAATTGAAATGAAAGTAAATTAAATCCACTTTCCAATAAACTCTCTTAAGAATAAAGAATAAAGAATAATGTCATTAAAATAATCTTAGAGATAAGAGATGGGATTGGTCTATTAATGTGATAAGAACTATGATACTCCTTAGGGTTTCAACTTCATGAAAAATATACAAATTTTTTAGGTTTTACTTTACAATTTTGTGAAGTCAAATATGGAGACCTCATTCCCAATTATAATTTTTTAATTTTAATCAAAATTAAAATAAACTATTATTTTTTAAATATTATACAATATATGAAAATTTAAGAATATTAATTTAAAATTGTCCATGTTATTAAATTAAGATTAACTAACTGGATAATATAAGAAGTATACAACACATTCATAATGAAGAAATAAAGAAGTAGATAGCTTAACAATAATAAGAAATTAATGAAAATAATATAAATAAATCTAATGAAATGAATAAATCATATCACGTTGGTGTAGGTTTCCAACACAAATACGATAACAAGAATGTGTATTCATGTGGATTAAGTGGCTCTAACAAAATTCATGTCAAACCAAACAATTGAAAATAATATAAAGAATTATAATTAAATGAATAAATCATATCCAACTAGTGTAAGTTAGTTTCCAACACAAATACAATAACAAGAATATGTAGGCATGTGGATTAAATGGATCTAGGAAAATTCACCACCAACCAAACAATTCATCGCCATGAGATGAATATGTATGCATTTGGATTAATCGGCTCTAGGAAAATTCACCACCAAACAAACAATTCATCGCCATGAGATGAATAAGTACACATGTGGTACACATGTGGATTAACTAGCTCTAGGAAAATTCACCACCGCCATGAGATGAATAAGTACACATGTGGATTAACTGGCTCTAGGAAAATTCACCAGCAACCAAAAATATTCATCGCCATGAAAAATTCATCACGTGGAAAATTTACCACCAAAAATTCACCACCAAACAAACAATTCATCGCCATGAAAAGTTTATCTTGTGAATTTTCCTAAAGCTGGATTGAATAAATGCTTTCATTTTTTAGTGGTTGGAAGAATGAGCCAATTGATCAAATAGATATAAGCTTGCACTCAAAGAGCAACAAGATTAATTAAGAAATGTAAGATCTCAACTTTTGGTCTTTGGAAGAATATGCATGTCAATGCAATAAATATAATCTCTATATTTTGAGTCCTTGGAAGAACATGAATATCAAATAAATAAATATAAGATTTCAATTTTTTTATCATTGGAATAGTAAACATGAGCTCCCAATTATTAGTAGCTAGAACAACATAAAATAATTGTGTAACAAGAACTATTTTTCGTTCCTACCAGGAACTATAGGCACAGCAAGATCTTAACTAGTTATTAATAATTCTCTTTTAAAAAATAAAAAAATAAAAAAATTATTTACTTGTTTGTTAAAGCTATTCTTTAAATAAAATTGGTTTCCTAGACATCTTTTACATTATTTTTTCTAATAATAGGTAGATTAGTCTATAAATATTAAAAAATATTTTTTATTAAATGCATGTACCTATCTTACATGATTAAAATCAAAATTTGTCCATGTTTTTATATAGTAAAAAATTAGTTTACTCTTAAGTGAATAAATAACTATATGTTGTTCTCCCATTTATTCACTTTTCTATATACATCGATATTAATATTTAAACACATCGATCTAACTTATGTCACCTTTAAAATGATATCTTTGCATCCAATAAATCTATAATAAATATAAATTTGATACAAAATTTATTTCATTTATGAAAGTAAAAATAAAATAACTTATTTTCATTAAATACATCTACCTATCTTACATTATTAAAAGAAAAATTTATATCCATATTTTTATAAAGTAAAAGAAAGGTTTACTATTAAGTGAATAAATAATTATATGTTATTTTCCCATTTACTGACTTGTCTATACATAGATGTTAATATTTAATATTTATTTCATTTATAAAAGTAGAAATAATGACCTAATTAATACAAGCACCTCCAAATTTATATATTGATGTATTTTAGATAGATATAAATATAAAATAAATAAGCAATTTATCTTCATTTAAAAATAAATAAGTAGTTTAATCTATTTATGTCTTTTTTGATAGATATTTAAGATATGCAAGATATCTATATAAAATTTAAAGTAAATAAATAATTTGTTTTTATTTAAAATAATAAAATACAAATAAAATGTATGATCTATTTTTTTTACTATATTTATTGCTTCCATACTTTCACATAGATTTATCTAATATATCTATATATTACTAAATACTTTTATTTAGAAAAAATGTACTTTAAAATTGCAAAAGATAAATATTTAATTTAATTTAGAAGTAATAGAATATTCTTTAGCATGTTGAATATTGTAATAATTTTAAAGCTATTCAAAACATTTGCACCCACTATCCCAAAATGTACTTTAAGAAAAAAAAATAGCAAACATTCCATACATATCCATATGTTGTACAAAATAGATATCAAATGCAAGGAAAAGACTCAACAATCTAATGTTGCAGCAAACTCTTTACCCTTGGAGAAAGTAATCAACACCTAAACACTCTCCAAGCCTTTATATATAAGATTATTCACCCTAGCATTTTATTCATAGAATTTTGGCTCTAGGAAAACTACCAAGTGGTATTCATAACCATTGATGGGTCCAATTGACACATGTTCATTGCTCAACATGCAAACAAGAGTTACACATGAATTGTACTCATCTTGCAAATCCAAAAGTCGAACTTTGTAGGAGAAGCTCAACATTCACCCTAGCTTCTTCAAGATGAACTCATCCTTTTCAATACTCTTAAATTCAATCATTTTCGAGTCCTGAAGGTGACCATCTGCAAGCAACATTAGAATGTTACCATGTTTAACTACTGTACCAACATTACAATAATATTCCAACATTATAACTATTGTACCAACATTACAATAATATTCCAACATTATAACTAAGACTTGGAAGATATACCTGGTACAAATTAAATAATAAAGATACTAAGATCTAATGAACATGATAAGCCTTACAACTCCAACTTAGGGTTATTTGCCTAAGAACTTATAGATGTTGTACTTAATAAATTTTATATCTTTAGTGTCTTTTACGGGACATTTATTTAATGCGATGTGATAAAATCATTGTAACTGTTTTACCCTAGTGGGCTTTGGTTATTTAATTTTTTATTCCATAAATTAGATCACGATATAATTTAACATACAATAGTATAGTAGCAACATTGTGGAGGGCTTGAGAAGGTTTCTTCGTTCCAGTGGCCCACATGCACTCTAATATACGCTTTTGTTCTGATGTTGGCCTCCATCTGGAAGGCCCCCATCCCATGTTTGCGGTCTCCTCTACACTCATTGTAACGCAATTGAAAAAATTATTTACTGACCTGCAGACTTCAACCCTGCAACAGAGAACTTTAAACTAACTATGGAGCCCTAGCTCACAAACCCGCACCTTCTATACGATGGATAAGAATGCATTCAATAAAATGGGCATGGGCAGAGAGAAGAAATAGGTGAATGTGCAAATGGAACTTCTACGAGGGTTATTAAATGACTGCAAAGTTAAGTAGGGTAATGGATGGAAATAAACTAGCAGTCCCATGCTTGCCAACAATCAGCCAATAGGGTGCACCGCAAATGTTTATTTAATGGGAATTAAGAAATTAACCTTTTTTTTGGAATGCTGTGTGGGGTATTAATAATCAGTTACATTTAAATTGGAGAAGGTGAAAAATTGGAGTTCATGATTTACCATTATTTAAAACAAAAATTATTATTAAAATTGAACTTTACTTTTATCTATTCTGAAACCATAATTTAAATTCTAATATCTAATTTTCTCTATTAGAATAAATAATATTCTATATATAATTAAATAATATTTTTCGCATAAATTTATTAATTAAATAATATTAATTAAATATTAATTATTTAATATATTATATTTAAATAAAGTATGAATATTTTAAAAGTTGTTTCTAACATACTATAAAATCTTTAATGCATACAGTTGTTTTGTCAACGACTCAAATACTGATTGTAAATCCCAATAAAGAGAAAATGAAAGACTATCATTGTAATGCAAGAAAAGGGGGATAAAAACTCAGAACCCAAAGAGTTATTTACTGACCTGCAGACTTCCCTCGATCCATTGAGATCTTTTCACTGTAAAAACCCTACAACACAAACCTAGCTCACAAACCTGCACCTTCTAGGCCGTTCAAACAAGTGAATGGTATAGGATAGATAAGAAGGGATTGGAGAAAAAGGGCATGGGTAGAGAGAATAAATAGGTGAATGCCCTAATACCCATGCCCTAATGGAACTTCTACGAGGGTAATTAAATGACTGAAAAGTAGGTAGGGTAATGGATGGAAATAAATAATTATATGTTGTACACAAATTGGTGACCTAAAAATTATATGGGTAAGCAACAGAAATATGTAAAAAAAGAAGAAGCATTTTTCATATTAAGTTAAGTTAATTATATGTGCAAGCATCTAAAATACATTTTTTCATTTTTTATTATTGCTTCAAATTAAAATGTGTCAAATTTGATTGCTCTATAAAATGATTTTATTATAATTTAACTCGATCATTAGAATGAATCCTTTGAATGTCTTTCAATACTCTTTGATGCCAACAAATCATGCCTAAAAGTGTATTTAATTGGATCAAAGTAGAAGGGTGACATGTAAAAAAAAAAGAAGCATTTTTCATATTAACTTAAGTTAATTATATGGGCAAGCATCTAAAATACATTTTTTCATTTTTTATTATTGCTTCAAATCAAAATGTGTCAAATTTGATTGCTCTATAAAATGATTGTATTATAATTTAACTCAATCATTAGAATGAATCCTTTGAATGTCTTTCAATACTCTTTGATGCCAACAAATCATGACTAAAAGTGTATTTAATTGGATCAAAGTAGAAGGGTGACATCATATTAAGCATTTTTCATACTAATTGGAGGCAAGCTCATAAATATGCATCATAAGCATGTAAATAAGATGAATGGATAAGATTATCTATAAATTGATATTGTTGAAATAAATATGAAGGGATATGTGTATGTGTAATGAGTAAAGAAGCTAGTGGAATGTGCCCAAAATGTGTAATACCATGTATTTTTTTACTAGGTATATGTATTAAAGAATGTCTATAAAAACATAAAATTGAATGCAAAGTTAGAAGGATACATAGTTTTTCTATTGTACTTTACCTTCACTTTTATTGACATATGAGTCCTAAGATGATCATATATCACAAATTATGTAGAACTCACAAGAATCTACATGTAAAATAAATATTTAAAAATACTAGGATATTTTATGGCATCTATATGAATTAATGGACCCTCAAATGATAAGATTATGTATTGTCTCCTATTATGTATATTTTCATATCTAAATATAGAAATTTGAGTTCTAGGATAACCCCCCCCTAGACAATTGTTATAATAGGAAAAAATATTAAATAAAAGAAAATAAAATGTAAGCATGTAGGTATATTGTAGACACCTAAAATACATACCTATATTTTTTCTATCATAATTTAAAATCTATCTTACATATCTAATTATAATATTAACTAAATAAAGAATATTTATTTAGTTAATTAGTTTAGTTATTCTTACAATATTAATTAAATATATCAAAATGGTTTAATTAATAATTATAATAATTAATTTGAATATCCTCCCGCTCGCTCCCGCTCCCGCTCACCCCCCTTGGTCCAAGCTTTTAATTTTTGATCTTGCTTGCCTTGGCCCTAAGCCAAGCCTTTGGCCTTGTGCCCTATCCTCTTAGCTCCTAACTATTGTGGTGGCTCCTTCTATAGGCATCCTCCCTAGTCTATTGATCCTTTTTTTTAGCTTCTTCTCTATTTGGCATTACCGTTGCCTTTTCATCTCGGTTGGACTCTCCTTTGCACTCTCTTTCCCTTCTTTTGTAACTATTTTTCCTCTCTCTTTTGTTGACGTTCATCCTTTCTTTTGCATTTTTTCATCTTCCCCCTTTTGCTTTAATCATGATTCCTAGTTTTCATGAGTTCTCTTTTTGATAAATCCCATGTCACTACCCATTCTTCCTTTTATAGTGGAGATGAGGACGGTGATGTTGATGAAGATGATTTAGATGTGGTTTCCTTTGTGTTTGATGATGAGGATACCCCTATCTCTTCTGAGGTTGACTTGTGGGCTCATGGTTTTTGAAAAGGAAAAAATAGGTTTTACAGGGACCTGAAACCGTAGAGTTTAAACAACAAAAGATAACAGAAAAAGTTCAAACAAGCAAACGGCTGTCCCAAAAAGGAAACGACAGCACCAAGAGACAACAGGGCCCAAAAAAGGACCGCCCAAAAAAAACCAACAACAAACACCACCATGCTACTCCAAGGTGTTCAGTAACTCCTCAGCCTCCTTTTCAACATCCTTCATGTCCTGTAACCCCTGCTTGAGAATTTGAGCTGTATGTGACGAAGTCGGGGTCTTTCTCTTAATGTTAGCCTAGGTACGAGTCAAAATCCCTTCACCAGTCGATCTGTTGCCTCCCCTGTTCGCATCCAAATCCATGACCAGCAAACCCTTTTGGTTTTTTTCAAGCTTTTCCACCATTGCATTAATGATAATGGTGTTATGCCTAGCGATTTTGTGATTGTTCACAATAGTGGCCCTAATGTTTTGGCCAATCTTGGACACGCTGTACTCGATACTTGTCAATCTATCCTCCTGTGATTGCTGTCTTTTCCTCGGTAAGGGAGTTTCCTTTCCTTCATTATCTCTTCGATTCCAACTGATCTTCTGCTCCAAGTCCGTGACCCTATTGCTTGTGATGAAAATGGTTCAGAATGGCAAAGTGGTAACCATAAACTCTGGTGAAGCTCCCGTCAACCGTGATATATTCCATAATGACTCTTAAAACTTTCCTGCATATAGATTTGATGGACTCAACATCAAAGTAGCTATTGGCAACCTTAACCATCTTCACTTTCTCCTTATCTTTTTTGAGAAATTTAATGACCGCTTCATCAGAGAATCGCTGGTCCCGATAGAATTTAACATCCTCAGTCAAAAGACCTGTTATCTCACCAATTAATTCCTCACTTAGCTTAACATTCCTACCAAACAACACAATCTCACCATTTTTCCAGTTTTTAACAAAATAGTCCAGCATCCCCTCATCCGTACCATGGAGCTTTTCTAGATACGGGATTAAACCTCCCTTTTCAATTCTTTCCCACGCTTTAGCATTCTTTCTGTGCTCCTGGAAACTACTCGGCTCCACATGTTTTCTTTCTCTGCCCATATTCAGAACTCTATTAAACAACACTCTACAGTTGCGCTGGGTCTCGTTTAGGCATTTTTTGTCGAACACCCAGAAAGCGTGCCGAAGACTCTTCTTGAAAAAGAAAATGATGTCGGTCCCATCAAATCTAATGAAATCAATGTACCTGATCTTTATCCATTTCATCATGACTAAGACTGCCTTCTCTTCCATGCACTGAATCATAATAAATTAGCGCTTTCACTTTAGGATGGAGGTTGTCATTCTTCCTCCACGTGTTTTCCCCACCCTTCTTAACCCCTTCATTGGTGAAGAAATCTGGCACCTTATTGGCTTCTCTATAGGCGTGGGAAACTTTCACTTTATCAAATTTACGTAATAAATTTTTCGTATCTTCGATCCATTTTTTGATGGTCCACGAGGGGGGGTAAGCCCAAGAATGCAATTTATTATATTTAATGAATCACCCTCCAACCAAAGATATTTCGTGTTGATCTTGAGGGCTAAGCTAACCGCATGAAAATCCCCAATAGCTTCTGCAACATGATTAGTTTGAGATCCGATGTCCACAGCAAAAGCCGCAATAAAAGCCCCCGAGTTGTCCCTTAAAACACACACACTACCAGCTTTCCCAGGATTACCTTTAGCCGCACCATCAAAATTGGCTTTCAACTAGCCCAAAGGCGGCATAGACCAATTAGCGTTCTCTCTCCCACAAACACCAGGTTTGAGGACATTTGACCCAACTAATTTTGAATTCCACTTTTCAGCCATAGCAATATCAAAAGGAGACTAGATAGCTTTCTCAAACATTTTTTTAGGAATTAAAGATAAGTTTTCCTTTATAGCCCTTACAATTTTAGTATGCAAGTCCCCTTCCGACATCTCTTTATCCCTAAACACTCTGTTGTTTCTTTCCTTCCAAATATTCCAAGACACAAAAGGTAGAATAAAAGACCATAGCTTTCTCACAAAAAGATTTCTTGAAGGAGCTTTCCATTGTATGAAGAAATCTTCAACAGAGGCAGGAAAAATCCACGCCACATCAAGAAGAGCCAGAGATTTATCCCAAATATTCGACACAAAAGGGCAATGAAGAAAAAGATGATTAACAGTCTCAGCTTCATTCCTACACATATAACATCTGTTTGGTAATTGAATTCCTCTTTTTCCAAGATTGTCCAAAGTGAGAATCTTATTCTGTATCATTATCTAGTAGAAAATATTGATTTTCAGAGTCAGGTGATTAATCCAAGCCTTAGCCCAAAAGGGAGGAGGCCCCATCGAACTAACCAACATAGAAGTGGCAGAGGAAACTAAAAAAATACCAGACGGGTTGTCTAACCAGACAGCAAGATCCTCCACCTGGTGTTGAGCTGGTCTTAGGGCCCTAAAAGCCGACTGAATAGGACCAAGATCCTAACTGATGGTTATCAAATCAACCCAACCACCATTCCTCCAATAATCTTTAACCAAGATTCCAAATTCCTTTTTACAATCATTCATCCACTTCCTAAATTTCTCTATTCTGATTAAAGGATCTTTAAAAAGCCACCTATCTTCCCAAAATCTAACATAATTTCCATTTCCAATCAGCCATCCAATTCCCATTTCCAACAACTTTCTTCCTCTACCCATATCATTCCAGCAGACAGACCCACGAGGTAAAGAAGAAGAATTTATAATCTCATTAGAAGACTCATAGTTATTAAAATATTTGGCTTTTAAAGTATAACACAATTCTCCATTTAAAGTAAGAGTTCTCCAAAGCTGTTTAGCAAGAAGGGACATATTTAATACTTTTATTTTCCTTAAACCCAGGCCCCCCCTTGACTTGGGTCTACAAACAAGATCCCATCCAACAAGTGGCATTCTCATCTTGTCCTCCACTCCGGACCAGAGAAACCTTTTCTGAATTTTTTCAATGGCCTCAACATATTTAGCAGGAATTTTAAATATACTGAGAGCATAAATAGGGAGATTTTGCAGAGAAGCCTTAAGGAGCTGGATTTTTCCAGCTTGACTGAGAAGAGCACCTTTCCACCCCGATAGCTTCTTATTGAATTTTTCAACCAGAGAAATCCAGAATGATTCTGAAGGTTTAGAACAAAGAGGTAAGCCAAGATAGGTTGACGGAAGAGGCTCAACTCGGCATCCAAGAATCTGAGCAAGTTTGACTTGTCTATACTCCGGAGTATTGATGAAAAAAATTAAACTCTTAGCCCTGTTGACAACTTGCCCAGAAGCAGATTCATAAAGATTCAAAAAAATTTTTAAGGTCTTAGCTTCAGTCACAGTAGATCTTCCCATGAGAATGGTGTCATCAACAAATTGCTGGTGGGAACAGGTAAGAAGAGAAGAAGAAGGTCTTAAGCCAACAAGGGATTTTTGATCAATAAGCTTTTTAATATTTCTCCCCAAAATCTCAACCAAGATAGTAAAAAGAATATGAGAAATAGGATCTCCCTGTCTAAGGCCTCTGGAGGTATGAAAAAACCTTGATGGTGATCCATTCACAATGACAGAGGAGGTAACTGTCGAGACAAGCTGGTTCACCAACTAAATGACTCTATTATTAAAACCAAACTTGTCCAGGATTTTAAACAAGAAATTCCAATCAAACCGATCATAGACTTTGGAAATGTCCAGTTTAAGAATAAACCCTTCAGTTTTCGAAACCATTAACGAATGTAAGTTCTCATGAACAGTAACAACAGAGTCTAGAATGTACCTACCTGGCACAAAACCATTCTGCTGCGGGGAAATAATTTGGGTCAACACAGAAAGCATTCTTGAAGTTAACACCTTCGAAATAATTTTGTAAATAGAATTACACAAGTCGATTGGCCGAAAAGCTTGAAACTCTGAAGCTCCAAGTTTTTTAGGAATAAGGACCAAAAAAGTAGCATTCAATTCTTTCAACAGACATCTTGATCCAAAGAATTCCTTGACAGTGTTCACCACATCCAGCTCAACAATTTCCCAAAACACTTGGAAGAAGAATAAAGGAAAACCATCTGGTCCAGGAGCTTTGTTGCCATCAAAAGAGAAAACAACTTTCCTTATTTTAACTTTGGACAGAATAGCAGTGATCAAAGAATTCTCATTATGACCAATCACTTGAGGTATAGCATCAATCAAGAAATCTTGAGCTTCAGTAACAATCTCTCCATTACAAGAAAGAAGGTTGCTAAAGAAAAGGATAGCTTGTTCCCTAATATCATCTTCCTTCTCAAATCTAGTCCCATTAGAAACAATATGAGTGATTCTGTTAGCAGCCCTATGTTTCGAAGTAGACAGATGAAAGAATCTGGTATTCTTATCTCCCTCAGTCAACCAAGACACCCTAGATCTTTTCCGCCAAAACACTTCCTCTTTAGCAATTATGTCATGCAATTGAATGAGAAGTTCATTTTCCTTTTCTTTGTAATTGTCAATGTATCCCCATTTATGGATTTTAACTTGAATCTCCTGAATTTTGCCTTGAATTTCTGTTTTAGTGCCAAAAATATTTCCAAAGGCATCTTTTTTCCACCTTCTCACATTAGTTTTCACTTCCTTTAATTTTTTAGCAATCCTGAACATCGCTGTGCCAGTAATATCTATATTCCACTAGCTACGAATTTTCTCAAAAATTTGAGGATGAGAAAGTCAGAATTTTTCAAATCTGAAAGGGAAGTTCTTTTTCACCCTAGTAGGATCTGCCAAAAGACAAATGGGAAAATGGTCAGATCCCACCCTTGACAAGGAACTCAAAGCACAAAAATAGTCTATAAACCATTGACTAGAAACAAGGGCCCTATCAAGCCTCATTTGGATCAAGTCAGGCCCTAATCTCCTATTAGTCTAGGTATAAGAAGCCCCTTGAAGATCTAAGTCAATCAAGGCATTACTGTTTATGAAGTCGGATAGGCCAGATTTACTTTCCCAGTTGATTTGAGAACCCCCAAATTTCTCATCATTCAGGAGAGGAGTATTGAAGTCTCCCATGACCATCCAATGTTCATTAACAAAACATCTTTGAAAACTAAATAACTCAAACCAAAAGGAATTTCTAGCATTCTTACAATTTGGGGCATATATATTGGATTGAATCCAGCAAAAATTGTCTCTTATGTGGGTGAATCTAGTGGCCACAACATTACCATTTTCCATTAAGGGCTTACCTTTAATAAACATCTTATTCCAAAAAGTAACTATTCCCCCCGAGGCATCAACAGAACTATTTCCATGTACCCCACAGATCTGAAAATTTTTAAGACTTTCTACTTTACCTTTAGGCATTTTAGTTTCTTGAACAAGAAGAATATAAGGTTTGTGTTCCCTAACAAAATTTTGCAAAATATCCTTTTTATGACGGCTATTCAACCCTCTTATATTCCATGACATAGTTTTCATTTCTTACCTGGGGATTGAAGTATCTCCGAGATGGTCATTTGGATCCCATCCGCAATATCC
This sequence comes from Sequoia sempervirens, assembly GCA_007258455.2. Classification (NCBI taxonomy): domain Eukaryota; kingdom Viridiplantae; phylum Streptophyta; class Pinopsida; order Cupressales; family Cupressaceae; genus Sequoia; species Sequoia sempervirens. Next base: position 115,642 of record VDFB02191611.1, read on the forward strand.
TAAAGGCTGCCTTGCTCCCTTTGCCATTTTTCTGATTTTCTTCCCAGGCAAGGCTTGGTACTCCCACAATCCGCCTTGGCTCTAGTTCTGGTGACCATACCACTTGAAGTTTCCTTATTCTTCTTTTTTTCTTTTTTGGAATTTGAGTGTGAGATAACCTCCTCCCACTCAGTTTCATCTTGGCTTTCCAACTCTCTGCCTGATTCCCCATCCTTCTCAGACAACAACCTTTGGTCCCAAGAGAGGGTATCCATTAAACCATTCTTGGCTTCTGAATTATTGAGATTAGGTGTTTTCAAATTCATGCTTTGGGTCTCATAAGTATCCTTCACTACCTCCAAAGTGGAAATCTCCTGATCCTGTACCCCATTAGAGCAAGGGTTACCAATAGGAGAATGAAAGGGGGAAGGAATTCCTATCTCCAAGGACAAACCCATAATGGGTATTTCCTCCAGCCCAGGAACACTCATACATCCAGCCGTCAGTAGAGGTGAGGATGGAACAAAACTCGTATCTTCATTTCTAGTTACAGCCTTCTTCAGGGTTTCCCGGGCTCCCTCCACAGAAGGATTACCTTCCTTTCTTTCCTCAGGAGGTGAGAACAAATATTTAGAATCCTTAGGAACCTAAGAACAGGTACCATCAGACTCAGGGCAAGCATCCTTGATCAAGCATTTATGGATCTCCTTCAGATCTTGTGGAAAGGTGTGTCTATCAGGATTCTCCTTCACATTTGGGATAGGCAAATGCTTCACCTCCTCTAATTTTTTCCTCTAGACATTCTTGGGGTTGGCTACTTTCTCCTTTTCACTTTTATTATTTAGCGGGCAATTTTTTGCCCAGTGCCCAAATTTTTGGCATTTGAAACAAGCAAATGGTGTGGTTTCGAATTCAATAGCTTGCTTCCACACCCCCAACTTAGATTGGATGTCAATTGAAGAGGGGAGAATAAAATTTTGAGAAACCCCAACACAAATTCTAGCAAAGACCAAACGCTTTCTAGCTGCGGTCATTGAGTCAATGGACAGAAATTCTCCAAAAGAGCTAGTAATCCCATTGAAGCTATCCGTATTCCAATACTCCAAGGGGAGACCAGGCAATCTGGCCCAAACTGGCACCATTTCAAAGATTGAATCAGATAGATCTACCCTAGAAGACCATTTCTTCAGGGCCAAGGAAGACTTTCTGATAATCCAAGGACCACCGCTTTGAACAGCCCTAGAATCCTCTTTACAGTGAACTAAAAAGCAAAAAAACCTCTTGGGAGCGCCGCTACTGAAACCAGGCCATTGGTTTTCCCTTTTTTCTTAACAAACTCCCTTACCACTTCAATATTAGGTCTAGGACCCAAAAATTTTCCAATCAAAACATTCTCCATCCTAGCAATATTATGGTCTATGATTTCATCCGGCACAGAAATAGAAAACTTACCAGATCCCAGATCAAAAAGGAAACGCAAGGGGGAAAAGATGATTTTTCATTTGGCTTAAAGCCAAACAACAAAGTCCATGATTTATCTTTTTCATCCCCCTTGTCCGATAAATCCACGACAGCTTTGGGAACTGAGGTCCCATCCTTTCCACCTGGATCCACCTAGACTTTTTCATGGACGTCCTTTTCATCAGAACCTGACTTACCTTTCTCTGAACCTGAAGAGGTCTCCGCATTCGCCTGAGATTCCCTCAAACCCCCACCCTCTACACTGTTCAAAGATTCAAAACCTAACTTTTCCCGCTCGCTCGCACCTGTTCCCGCTCCCATCGTAAACTATGTTATGTGGGCTCATGGTTAGAAAGAGGAAGAGTTTTACTTTTCCTAAGGATTGTTTTTTTGATGGGTCCATTAAGGAGGATGAGGTTCTCCTTTATATCCTTCTTGAAGATCGTCTAGAGGCACAAAGGAGTTCAATTATGAGTTCTATGGAGAAAAATCATGATAATGCTTTGTTATTAGGACTTAAAAATGGATTTATTCTCCCTACTATTGCTAAGGAGGTATTTTGTCTCCTTATCCTTTTGAAGTACCCATTCCTATTATTTCCTCTTTGACCCCTATAATTGTTGAGCTACCCATTGATGGGATTATTTGTAGGGTGGGGATTGTTGGAAAAATAAAGAAGAACATCTCATTTTGTTACTTTGTGTTGTCATTGATGTCATCATGATATATGAGTTGAGACTACAAGATCAAAACTAAATTTGTTCTAGTATTCTAGTCTAGTATCTGAACTGGTATTTTGCTTATATTCTCTTATATTTTGGTCTACACTTGGTTGTTGGTAATTGTTGTTGCTAGTAGTTTTGAAAAATGATTTGTAGATGTTAGAAGCATGTACATTCAAGATCTCACATACCTAGATGCTCGTATGGTGTATTGGCATTACATTTTTGTTTGCAATTATGGTGATAGCTCTATCCCTGACTGACCTAATGGATGTATTATGTAATGATGAAATATTTTTTGTTATGTAGATATATGTGTGACCTATTTTAGGTCTATGTCGACTTGATGAAGTGTGTTGGATGTATCTTTTCAAAAGATTTTAGGAAGGGTTGAAGCTGATAGTTGGTATTTTTGGTAAATAAGAGATGCATCTAATTAGGCTGACCTACTTGATGCTTGTGAAGAGATTAGATATATATAGGATAATCTTTGAAGCTTAATGGAGTGAATTTTGGTGTGGTGTGAATGCAAATGTAAAGAAAAGTGAATATGATGACATGTCTCAAGTCAGTTTACTGAGCTACATCAAAACTTAATCTAAACTCACTATGTGTAGTCCATCTATTCATTTTCTGGTTGTAAGCCATTTTGTATCATTTTAATTCTATAGGCAATGAGTTTTTGTTTCAGGATAGTCAGCCCTGGCAATGAGCCACCATTTTTGTAATATATTATAACTGGTTACACTATATTGTGAGCTAACACTCATCATGGTTTTTCCCATTTTGAGCTTTCCACATAAAAATCCAAGTGTTCATGTGTTTTGTGATTTCATGCTCTGTTAATGATTTTACTTATCTTTTCTATTGTATGTATTGGAATAATTGGATGGTACCTGATCAAAAAATTTAAGATACTGATTCAACCCCCCTCTTAGTATCTTGGACATTTAACAATTGGTATCAGATCCTGGTTCCTCAGGAAAGGCCTAACAACTTGATGGAGATCCTGAAGATGTGACAATCAGATAATAAAGGAGAGCTTAAGACTACACTTGAGGATCTTGACAAAGTTGAAAGAGAAAATATAGATTTGAAAGAAAACCCTGAAGATGCAAGTAAATGTGTTTGTAAATTAAAGGAGCAATTGAAAAATTCAAAGATAGGCACAAGGAAGTAACTGATTAGTTGAAGAAGGCTACTGAAGATATTGCCAGTTTGAAAGTACAAGTAGAGGAGAAGAAAATAATTGAAGAATGTTTGAACAAGTTGGTACAAAGCAAATATGAAGAATGCACCAAGCTTGAACAAGAAGTAAAGAACCTAAAAGTAGATCTAGAGACTACAAAACTCTATGAAAATAATTTCAAATCTAGCTCAGAAAGGCTTGATGAATTGATTGTAAGAAAAAAATTGAATAAAGACAAAGGTGGTCTGGAAATGATACCGGTGAAATTTCTAAGATTATGAACAATCAGAAGACTCAAAATAAAGGAAAGTAGAAAGATAATTCAAGGAACTTTGCTAGGAGACCTCTGGTTAGACAACCTAATGCACAAAGGTATCCTTCTTTTAATGGAACCTTTTTTTCATGCAAAAAATTTGGTCACAAGGCAACACAGTGTAGGTGTAGGATGAATCTGTTCCCTGGTCCTTTAACTAGTCAATGTTTTGCATGCAAAAGATTATACATCTAGAAAGTGAATGCGGAACCTTGATGATGAATTGATTTAATGCAAGAGGAATGAATCAATCCTTTAATTTCTATTGATATACTTGCAACAAGTATTGGAATAAAGCTATTCAATGCAAAACAAGAGTTAGTGGAATTCAATCTACTCAGAGAAATATTATCTGCTATAATTGCAACAAACCAGGACATGTTTGAAGACTCTGCAAAAGTAAGAAAAGTATGGAAACTAATCTGATAGAAAAGGATGAATCTATGAAGAAACTTGACAAAGATGAGATTAAGTAAGAGATGAATAAGATTTGGAGTAAGAAAGAAGAACCAACGACTACTGATGAGTCTATGTCCTCATTTGGTACAGACAATTTATTCGGTAATTAGACCTAGCAAGGTCAAAGGGGGAGCATTATCAAAAATTTATAAGAACCCTTTGGTCAAATGGCATGTCAAAGGCTGTCACAAGGATGAAAAGTGAAGATCAAGTTTTTAAAGGTTCTGGAAAAAGAACTGGTAGGAAATATGAAGGCATGATCTTTTGCAGAACAAATTAGGGTTTGTCTATGTAAAAGAGAAGAGTTCTTAGCATCCTTTTGGAATCTGCCACATTTAATACAAATTAGGGAGAATCATTATTTTATAAAGGAAATGTTTAAGGCATTTTGATCATTTGTTCATTTGAAGAAGTTGAAGAGCTTCTAGAGAATTCTTGAAGGGAATTGGAATTCGAGCTATGGAAACCCTAGTTGTGACTCATTCGTATAGAAAAAGGTATTTTCATCTTTTGAGCAGTTGTGTTTTATGTTAGTTAAGTTGTTTAAGTTCACAATCATAAGAATGGCAACTCCTGTAGTTGTGAAAGTGTTGGAGAGGCCGAGGCCCTCTAACAAAAAATATTGCCAAAGGATTTCAAAGATGACCTCATGGGTGCATTTTTGACAATTCCACATGGAGTAATGTTGACTAAGGACACAAGGATGTATATTTGTGTAAAGTTTGAGGAATTCAACCACAAAAGTTGATTGAAATTTTGGAAAAAGAGCTTATTGGTGATGATTTCTTACTAAAACGTAAACACTCGAACGTGGTTGAGAAAAGGTTGGATAGATAGAATAACTTTCCCAACTTCAACTATAATGACAAATTTGTGAAAGCAGTCCTAAGTAGAATACATGATAAATTCTTGTGGACTGACTAGTCGCACTTGATAAATAAGGAAGTGATTAGGGCTGTTACTAGGATATGGGATAAAGGTACAGTAGTCGTGTCAAAATTTGTGAAGAATGAGGTTGTAATGGAACTTATAGGATCCACTTATGACAAGAGAGATTTAATGATGAAAATCATCACTAATCCTGTTGTGAAGCATGCAGCTATCATGATCAGTCACAAAATATACTTCACAAACAAAGAGAACTTTGTTTTGGCTACATCAATCTATACTAGTTTTGATATTGTTGTACATGGTACTGATTATGATCTTTGTGAGCTTATTTGGTTACAGCTACTTGAGAAATTGATGTTGACAAAAGAAAAGAAGTATGCTTTCAAGTTTGGTTCCTTGATTGTATGTATGTTGTTTTATTTTATGACAAGGCTTCTGAAAAGGAATGGTGAAGTAAATTGGGACTCATCCAGACCTGTAGGACATCAAATTTCTGATTATTTGCATAGTCTGGGTAATATGAATGATCAAGATGATGCTCTAACAATATTTTTTGTTGTATTAAAAAGAAACATCAATGAAAGGGAAAGGATTCCAAGGAAAATTGTTGAGAAGTATAAAGATGACATTATATTTCATGTTTCATCTAATGAATGTATGATTGAGGCTATAGAACCTCGAACCATCAAGATTCAGCCTTTGCGATATGAGGTAACATAAGACAAAGCTGAAGGATATGTGCAATTGTTGTTGAAGAATCCAAAGGACCCCAATGAACCCAAAATTGGGACATATGTTGAAAAGTCTATGGAGATTCAAATGGAGTAGCAAAAGCCTAAAATTAGGAAGAATGTGGAGAAAAATCTTAAGGAACCTAGATTTACTGATGAGGAGATTTCCCTAGGCAAGGCTAAAGGAGAACTAAGGGAGGTAGAATGATCTAGCCTGAGGAGATCCAGAAGAACTATCTCTCCAGAAGAAATATCTCTCTAAAAACCTCAACAACCCCTACAAAAAAGGTTGAACCCAGTACAGTTTGATGGAACTTTCAAAAAAATTATAAATTTTTTTGTGCTCATGTGAAAACCCTTGAGTTTTAACCCAAAAAATATTTGTGACATCTGCTATAGGGTTCTTCTATCAGGTTTGGGGTTTTATTTTTGTTGCTTAGTGTTCTATTTTTTCTACTGGTTGTAAAGTATCTATTGTTAGTTGGGGAGAGGGAAGAAATTCTCCTATTTGCATCATCATGTGATTGTTATCCTATGACTGGTTTCTCTCCTAGGAAGGTCTGAATCATCCTTTTAATAGGTTAGGGAAATAATCGGTTGATCATTATGTCCTTTCATCTGCATGATTCATTAGCTGTGAGCTTACCATTCTTGTGTCGCTCAAGGGAAGTCCCCCCTTTTTAGAAACAACTTGTATTCACGTGCATAAATTTTTCAATTAATTCTCTATGGCCCTTGAACCTATATCACCCATCACTAATTTACTCATAATTGTACATTATGTAACTACGAGGAGAGATAAACAGTCTTTTCTTTTGATATTTCTCATCACTAATGACATTTGATCCTTCAACTTTGTAATAGCAATGAGTGAGGTTCTAGTTCTTATTGCTCATCACAGATGGACCATAAAAAGAATATTTGAAATAGCGATGAGTGATATGATGTCACACAATATGATCGTGAAGCTGTTGTAAAAGGTTATTTCACATTGGTGATGTGCGATGAACCCTATAAATAGTGTAAACCATTCATCGTTGATTACTTGCACAATATATTAGGAGCATCAGCGAAGAATGAAGGCCTTATCACTCATCACAGATCTATTTTTGAGCCTAAGATCTAAATCAACGACATGTGATCAATGCTTCCTAAAGGGTTTTTTTCTTTTTTCTAATTTTGATATAATATTGTGGGCCATATCTTTGGCACCTTTTGTTCTATGTAGGTGCATGTATCTAAGATCTAATCATTCACGATGTCTCCCATCGCTAATATGATCTTTGGGAGAATGTGTGATGAAGGGATAGATGTGACCAGGAGTCAGGCCATTAAATCAAGGCATAAGGGCCATCACATAAATATTTTTATAGTTGATAGAGCCAAGTGTAGATGAATTAAATCAATGATAGGTGATAGTCATAAATGAAAGGAGCAATGTGGCAGTGTTAGGGGGGTCTCACACAAACCAAGAAAAAGATCAACAAAAGAACTAGATGACCATCGATGAAATGTTAATAGAAAGATTATCTAATGGGTAGGAATTCCTTACATGAGTAATTTCATCGCTAATAAGCACCTTAGGATTAGGGAAGAATAAAAAATGAAGTGAGATGGAGTGCAAGGAAAGTTTCTCTCCAAACTACCTTATGTACTTCACTGATATAAATGAAGAGCATGGATTGAGTTGATGATACATGCCAAATTGTCAAGACATGTATGATTAAGTCAGGGTTAAGGAATAACGTGTCAATATTTGAGATAGCATCATTGTTTTCAAGAAGCAAGTTGATAATAGTCAAAAAATGATGCTCATGGCCACCTTAGATGAAATCTTAATTGCTCTTAGATGAATAGTCTAGATTCAAAGAAAAATTGATATGCTACAAGTTCACTCGTGCAAGGAGTTCTACATCATTACTTCTGCATGCTCAAGATCTCTATTCATTGCAAGTTGATCAGTGATTATTCTCACTGTCTTTTAAGACTATAGTTTGTGAGGGGTTGTTGGTAGTACAATTTTCTTGTCCTAGTCAGGTTGGCATGAATTTTAGTTCTCTAGTCTACTTAGGACGTTTGCTGCTAGAATTGAGTGTTATCACTGGGATTGGGGTACTCTTTTTGTGGGTTTTGAATTAAAAGACTTAATTATCATTCTATAATCTCTGAAGTGATGGAAAAAATTGGTAAGGAAACCCCACTAGCTAGGAGGTCTAGTTTGCTAAGCATGTCCAAATTCCATGGGAAGGCAACTGAGTGAGAAACCATTATTTCCCTTGAGATTGCAAGGGGAAAAAGGAGGGCCAGGGGCCATAAAAAGAAGAAAATTATGCAAAGTACTTACCGTTTAAGAAATAAGACCCTCCTAGGGGAAGTGGTTGAGCCCAAAGGCAAGGAACTAGCATCACCAGTGAAGAAGGCCAAGAAGAAGGGAAAGAGGTACCAGACTGATCAAGAGAAGCAAAATTTTCTTATTGTGCTAACATAAATTTCTTCAGAGGCTGAAGTTGAGATGGACTCGGATTATTGTTAGCATCTCCATTCCCTGGTGCCTTATGATAGTTATGATGATGACGTGCTTATAGTACCTCCAATTGCTGCAAGAACTAGAAGTGGTTGGGAATTTTCTAATGTCGACGACTCTAAATAAGGGTCATCTTCAATGTTAGTTTTCAATGACACCATGGTCATTGCATAGGAGGTATCGGTTTATACATGTCCATGGTTTGTCTTTTCCTTTCCTTTGCTGATGTGGAGAATTTTTAGGTAAAATAAACCAAATCCTTTTTGTTCCCAACAACAAGTGCTATGAAAGTGATGACTAATATTTTTCACATGTTTTTGCTTCCCCTATTTTGAAGTAATTACGTATGAAACCGCTTGGGGATTCCTTCGAGACGTTAGTTGAAATTAGGTTTGTGAAATAAACTCAAAATTCAAATTGAAATTGTAATTCAGCTAGGTGCTTGTTGCTCCCCTGTTATCCAAAGGGGATTTCATGGCTGAAAATAGAGAGTACATATTTTTGAGTCCAGAATAGGGTAACAATAGATACTTAGCACAAGTAGCAAAATAGAATTTTAATAGTTATTTGGGTAGATATATTGGAAGCAATTCTAAGATGAAAATTATACTGTGTAGAAATCTTGAATATGTTTTACAAGGAAATATTAGAAATGAAGATGAATATTAGCTTTTAAGAATTTTACTCTCCTCTGTGTTTTCTCTCAAGTTGTGAATGAATATTGTTAATAAAAACTTCATTTTTCCTCTATCACTTGCACAAAGTGAATGAATTTGTTTTATGCTTCAATTCAAAGAATTGATTAAATGCTGAAATAAATTCATTGGTTTGTGAGGAAAATATATAGAATTTATTAAACAAGTGGTATTTTCAAAACATAGTGAGTTAGATGTTATAAAGTAACATTCTAATAGTACATTAATTTATGTATTTCATTTAGGATTGTATTACGGGTTCGTCACTAGTTATAATTCTTTTTCTGCCTTAGATGAGGCAACAATTATCTAGTCAGTTTATCTTATGATTTGTTGAGCCAATAATGAATTGGGCCTAGGACTTAAGATGAAGAATTATTTAACATACTTTAAACTACCATATCCCAACCCTAAGTATGAAGGAGAATTGCTTGAGAATAAATAATGCTTCTATCTAAGGTTTTCCAAGCTTTTGATAGAGTAATTTTCAAGAAACAGTGCATTTGTGTGAAGAAATACTCTTAACCAAGTGTGAAACATTATGAGTATATAAGGGATTACCCTCCCTAGGTTTAATAGAGCCTGAAGAGAAGAAGTAGAGTAGGATTTACTCTACTTAATTGTTGGGCAATCCTCACCCTAGCTTATAATTGGGTCGTGCCAAGCCCATAGGTTACGACTGAGATTAACTTTGGTTCTAAAAAAAACCAACAGAATGGCAACTCCATTGGGGAACACTTTTACATATTGATACACATATGTTAAAGACCATTATAAAGAGTCCAGACAAAAAATGAATGTCCAGTTCATGTAATAAAGAAGTTTGAAATATGAAAGGTGGTTTGTATGGCCCTATGGTGACTCTGCTAGAAGGAATCAGATAAAGGTATCCTTGCTTCAAAGATTTTCCTCTTGTTGAAGAGGTGGTGACTCTGCTCCACAATTTTTACACATGAAGGGTTGTTGTTTGTAACCTAAAAAGGTTCTATTCAAAGTTGTAGAAACTTGAAGTGTGAAGGTACATCATTCTCTACATACTATAAACTTTCATATGGATCGTACTTGTTGTTTCACTCAAAGTCTTATTCACAAAGTAGCAAGTATGGATGGTTAGAATATATCTCAAAGATTGCTCTTTTTTTATTGTGGTTTTTCAATTTATCATGGTTGTAATTGTGCACCATTAGTTGAAATTAAGTTTGCATACATCCATGGATCATAAAAGAGAAATAACCATGCCATTAGAAATCTAGATGCATATTGTCAAGAAGCTTCAAAATTTTGATAATCCTCGGACATTTGATACCAAAAGAAGCATGAAACATAATGTAAACAAGCCTAGATTTAGGCCAAAATGGAAAACTATATTCAAAAGGGGAGTAAAAGAGTTGAAGAAAAGACACCTAATGAATATACAAGCCCCAATAATAAATGATCATGCTAGGTTTGCTAGTCAAAGTGTTGCACCTTTTGTGAATTCTTTTGATTCATTGTATGCCCAATTAGACTTATCATGGATTGATTACAAGGCTAAAACTACACCATCTTGATTCTATAAGCAAATGCCTAGATTTAATGGAAATAATTTATGTGAGGGAGATGCACATATCCAAAATTTCTATAATTTCATGCTAAAACATTCATTTGGAGATCAGGATATGTGAATGATATTTTTTGTCAGATCTCTTGAAGATAAAGCTAGGGATTAGTACTTAGGATTTCTTGCGAAGTCCTTTCATTGCTGGGATAAACTAGTGGATGCTTATAGAGAAGAGTTTTCAAAAGATCCTTTTGACCTTGTCACAAAGTTAAAAAACCTCAAGAAACAAAATGAAGAGTCAAGCATTGATTTCAGTCATAAATTTGTTGTTTCTCTTTCACTAATCCATGAAATTTTTAAACCTAGTATATTAGATTGCATTCATTTATATTTTGAAGCTTTTGAGGAGGGATCTAGTGCATTGTTGAAGGATTTTAAAATTTTGAATATGCAAATGTCTTACACGTGCTTAGACAATATGGAAAAGATGAGGACTAAAAATGTCAAAAGTTTACTATCCACATTTGTAAGTAAACATGTTGATGTGACTAACAATTATGTGGATACAAATGATCAAAGGTCTTTAGTTTTAAATACAGACAAGTATGTTTTTGAAAGGGAAGAGGCTAAGAGTGCTACCATGTTAATCACTAGTGCTCCCAATAGTGAAAATATTTCTTTTTGTTCTCAAAAGGATGTAAATGGTCAAATCAATGATGAAACTCAGTCTGTAAAGTTTCTAAGTTTTGATAGTGGTAATGTCTTGTTTTGTCAAGATTCACAACTTGATAAAACATATTTCTCTATTGAAGGACAAGAGGAAGAAATAGTTGAGAGAATCAATCAGGATCATGGTCTATTAAGTAGTGTAAAATTTTCAAATTTTATAACCATTGAATATCAGAAATATGCACATATGAGTAATCCTCAATCATTGTGTAATACTCATGTTGATTTTGACATTGATAGTGACAATGATTTTTGTTATAGCAGATATGAAAAATGGGTATCTGATATTCCTTCCAAGTATGAGAAGACATCACTATGATGATAATTTGCATAATGAAAAGAAGCTATTTGTTTTCAATGATGTATTATATGATGAGCATGAATGTAAGCAGGGTGATACAAATGTAGAAACTGGTGTTTGATGGGCTTAAGTATGAAAGTCCTAATATGGATTTGAATGAGTATTTGTTTCCTTATTTAAATGAGCCTAGTTATGAGTTTTTTCATGTGGATATAAAGGCTGACTTAAAAAAGGAACCATAATTACTCACTTTTGAACAAGTTTTAGATTCTAAAGATATTAATATATTGTGTTCAGAAAATATTAAAGTGAGGAAGAATAAGGATAGGGTAGAGATTCTTGGTGACTCTCTACACCAACATGTTGAGGCACAACTACAATATGTGCCAATAACTGAATGTGTTTCTAAATTACACACATTTGAAGGTAGTTTTCATAATGAGAAAAGTTTTGTGACTAGTTCCTATGAATGTTTCAATTTTAGCAGGAACATTACTAATCAGATTAAGCTTGATGATCATAGCTATATGGCAAAGGATGAGTGCCAATTCATGCAGCTAGATGAAATTTTTTTGCAATATGGTAATGAGAAAAAAATCAAGCGAGGTTTTTTTCAACTTTATACTATTGTGAAGAACAAAACTTATGAATTATTGCCACATGAGGATCAAGCATATTGCAGTGATATTTTCAAATTGGGCTCAGTGAATTGTGATGAGAACTTTGTTTATGAAAGAGGTAAGAGCAGACCCACATTTTTTCTTGATGGCTTTTGAGCCATCAGGTGTGGCTTGACTTGTCAAACCAAAGAAGTTTGGGGGAAGAGATAGTTTTTTTACTCTATTACCCAATGGAGTAGGCACTTGTTCTGCTTCTCCCAGATGATCTGAATTCTCACTCTATTCACTAAGGAACATACATCCCTAAAAAGAGCCATTGATGGTACTTTCAAAATTTTTGTAAATTTTGGTGTGCTCATTTGAAAACCCTATGAGTTTTAACCTAAAAAATATTTGTCACATCTGCTATAGGGTTCTTATATGAGGTTTGGGGATTTATTTTTGTTGCTTGGTGTTCTATTTTTTCTATTGACTATAAAGTATATATTGTAAGTTGGGGAGAGGGAAGAAATTCTCCTATTTGCATCATCATGTGATTCTTATCCAATGACTGGTTTCTCTCATGGGCAGGTTTAAATCATCCTTTTCTAGGCTAGGGAAATAATCAGTTGATCATTACATCCTTTGATCCGCATGATTCATTAGTTGTGAGCTTACCATCCTCATGTCACTCTAGGGAAGTCCCCCCTTTTCTAGAAACAACTTGTATGCACGTGCATAAAGTTTTCACTTAAGTCCCTATGACCCTTGTACCTATATCACCTATCATTAATTTACTCATAATTGTACATTATGTAACTGTGAGGAGTGATAAATAGTCTTTTATTTTTATATCGATTGTCACTAATCACATATGACCCTTCAACTTTGTAATAGCGATGAGTGAGTTTCTAGTTCTAATCACTCATCAAGGATGGACATTAACAAGAACATTTGAAATAGCAATAAGCGATATGATGCAACACCATATGATCACAAAGGTGTTGTAAAATGTTGTTTCACATTTGTGATGTGTGATGAACCCTATAAATAATGTAAACCGTTCATTGGTAATTGTTTGCATAATATATGAGGAGCATTAGTGATCAACGGAGGCCTTATCACTCATCACGGATATATTTATGAACCTAAGATCTAGATTAGCGACATGTGATCAATGCTTTCTAAAGGGGTTTTTTCTTTTTGCTAATTTTGATATAATCTTATGGGCCATATCTTTGGCACCTTTTGTTTTATGTAAGTGCATGTATCTAAGATCTAATGATTCATGGTGTCTCCCATCACTGATATGATCTATAGGAGAAGGTGAGAGTTGGCGAGAGCGCAATGAAGGGATAGATGTGACCAGGAGTCAGGCCATTAAATCAAGGTATAAGGGCCATCACATAAATATTTTTATTCTTGATAGAGCCAAGTTTAGATGAATCAAATCAATGATAGGTGATAGCCGTAAATGAAAGAAGCAATGTGGCAGTGTCAAGGGGTCTTGTGCAAAGCAAGAAAAAGATTAGCGAAAGAACTAGATGACAATCAATGAAATGTTCAAAGCAAGATGATCCAATGGGCAGGAATTCCTTACATGAGTAAGTTAATCATTAATAAGCACCTCAAGATTAGGGAAGAATTAGCAATGAAGCAAGATGGAGTACAAGGAGATTTTCTATCCAAACTGACCTTATGTACTTCACCGATATAAATGAAGAGCACAGATTGAGTTGACAATACATGCCAAATTATCAGGACATGAATGATTAAGTCATGGTTAAGGAATAATGTGTCAATATTTGAGATAGAATCATTGTTTTTAAGTAAGTTGCTATTATTCAAAAAATGATGCTCATGGCCACCTTAGATGAAATCCTAATTTCTCTTAGATGAACAATCTAGATTCAAAGAAAAATTGATATGCTACCAATTCGCTCGCGCAAGGAGTTCTACATCATTAATCTTGCATGGTCAAGATCTCTATTTAATGCAGGTTTATCAGTGATTATTCTCATTTTCTTTTAAGTCTGTTGTTTTTGAGGGGTTGTTGGTAGTAGAGTTTTCTTGTCCTGGTTAGGTTGGCATGAATTTTAGTTCTTTGGTCTACTTAGGACTTTTGCTACTAGAATTAAGTGTTATCACTGGGATTGGGGTACTCTTTTTGTGGGTTTTGAATCAAAAGACTTAATTATCATTCTGTAAACTCTGAAGTGATGAAAAAAATTGGTAAGGAAACCCCACCAGCTAGGAGGTCTAGTCGGTTGACCATGTCCAAATGCCATGAGAAGGAAACTGAGCAAGAAACCATGGTTTCCATTGAGATTGCAAAGGGAAAAAGGAGGGCCAGGGGCCATAAAAAGAAGACAATTGTGCAAAGTACTTATCGTTTAAGAAATAGGACCCTCCCAGGGGAAGTAGTTGATCCCAAAGGCAAGGAACTAGCATTGCCAGTGAAGAAGGCTAGGAATAATGGAAAGAGATACTAGACTTATTAGGAGAAGTAGAAGCTTCTTATTGTTCTAATAGACACTTCTTTAGACACTGAAGCCAAATAAATCAAAGTATTTAAATCAAGTCAGAATCACCTAAACATCATCTAAGCTAATCTAATCCTGATTAAACTAATCTAACCACCCATCACATCCTCTAACTTTTCTCACTTGCACCAATAAAGCATTTTAATTCATTTATAAATTCATCATTATCTTTCAACTTGGCATAAAAATGGAATATTCCCTCAAGTTTGAATATGAAGACAAGTTGACTTGTCCCTTCTAACATGGAAATAACTTCTCTCTTTCACGTCCCCCACTCAACATTAACTCTTAATTTCAAATTTGAATTTCCCCCTCTTTGGCACATTGGCCAAAACTTGCACATTCCTCAACCTATCATAATGTGACAAGTGGTCTCATCTCATTGGTCCAATCATTATCCCACATTGCTCTATTTTGAGCACTCTTAGCATTTGACATTTTATAAATAGAAGGCTTCATTCTTCAAAAAATCCTCCACAACTTGATATACACTTTCATGCAAAGTTACTCTCTTAAACTGAGAACTAATTTTTCCCATCACCATTACATTGCATAATTTCAGTTTTAGCAAGTATTGGGAAAGGGTCATTGGAACATTTGCGACCAATCCAATATGGAATAAGTACTTGTCTTGCTTCTATATGTCTCTTTAATCTTCTTTGTTATTTGTTTGCATCTTTGGAGGATGAAATTGTTATTTCATAGAAACACTTGATAGATTTGCATGTAACTAAACCATGTTTGAGGTTTTAGAGTTTGTGCAGATTTTGAAAGATGCTTCAGTTACTTTCCACATCAAAGTAGCACCAATCCCCACATAAGATCAAATGTTTTATTCATTTAAGAATAGGAATAGTTATTTTTGGTTGCTTTTCTCAATTGTTTCATCTTTTTCCTCATTCTTTAATAATACAAACGGATGTTATGTGGAATTCTTGTTCTAACCTTGCATTTTGATCTACAAATGTGGTTGTTTGTTTTATTTATGAAAGTATGGAAAGGTGTTCACATAGAGCAAGGGTAAGCAATCTCTTATCACAACAAACAGCCACTCTTGAAGCCCTTATACATCAATTGATGGGTTTTGCTTCACAAGCCCTCATTCCTCCTTGTAGCCTTCCAAACATAGTTTTTTGGGAACAACTTGTGGGGCAGGCATGGCATTCAAAATGTAACCACATTTCTAGATACCCTTTTGGTCATTTACAAACATATCAAAAATTCGGGCAGGGTTAGTTTGCATAGAAGGCTCTAAAATTTGACTGCCTTATTTCTTGAATGAGCCTAATTAAGCAACTAGGCAAGCTCCACATGTGTTCAGGGCTTCACAGGGATCCAAAACTTGTTCTAACACTTTTAACATATCAAACTTGGCCAAATTAAACTTCTTTTATCAAGTAAATCAATCTCCAAAGGTTTTGCAATAATTTCCCTAAGTCTCTAAGGTTCCTAGGCTTGATACATGAAGATATTGGACCATTTTAGCACCTCCACATGTGCCAATTCTCATTCCCTACCTCTACAAGTTTGAAGAATCAAAATACACGCCAAGGAAATCCATTCCACCAACTTTCAAAGATTCTTACCAGGTGGAATGGATTTTATTTTATTTTATTTTCTCACTGGTTACTTTATCTAAGGTTTCGACCAGTTTGAAGGAAAATTATCATAAATCCCTTAAACTCAATGAAATTACATGAAACTGATGAAAAATGAAAAAAAATTCAATCTTCAAAATCTTCAACAACCAACATTTCCTTGGACCACACAAGGGTTTTAAAAAAATTACCAACTTGTTCCCAATGACCACTAACTACATTTCATACTGGAAACCAACTAAACATAATGATGACTACTTTTGACAAAGATGCAAAAGGTTGCTTGACAATAATGTGCAACGTTTTTCAACTTTTTTATTTGCCAATTCCCTTGCACCTAATGACTCAACCTAGACTCCTACAAACATGAAATGGTATTTGAAGACCTTATTACATGAAAAATACCAAAACAAAAGAAAAATGCCAACTTTTGACCCCTTGACACATGAAAACTTGTGGGTGCCCCTGCACCACATTGCCATGAATATGAAGTTTGACCCAAACATAGGGTTATGCATCTTTATATAAGGTCAAATATAGAGATATATGGAATGATCAAAGATCTTGGTAAAGATGTAAGTCAATTCCCAATTAAAATTTCTAGACTAATTATAATCAAGGAAATCCATAGATTTACAAAACGGACCAAAATTTAGGGGATGAAAGGAATAGTGTCATTATAAGAAAATAATATCCACAAAATAAATAGACAAGAACCAAACCTTGTTGAAATACTACGCTACAATTTAAATCAAAATAAATTAAATCCACTTTCTAATAAACTCTCTTAAGAATAAAGAATAAAGAATAATGTCATTAAGACAATCTTAGAGATAAGAGATGGGATTGGTCTATTAAAGTGATAAGAACTGTCATACTCCTTAGGGTTTCAACTTCATGAAAAATATACAAATTTTCAGGTTTTACTTTACAATTCTATGAAGTCAAATTTGGAGACCTCATTCTCAATTATAATTTTTTATTTTAATGAAAATTAAAATAAACTATTATTTTTTAAATATTATACAATATATGAAAATTTAAGAAGATTAAATTTAAAATTGTTAATGTTATTAAATTAAGATTAACTAAATGAATAAATCATATCCGGTTGGTGTATGTTTCCAACACAAATACGATAACAAGAATGTGTATTCATGTGGATTAAATGGATCTAAGAAAATTCACCTCGAACCAAACACTTGAAAATAATATAAAGAATTATAATTAAATGAATAAATCATATCCAACTAGTGTAAGTTAGTTTCCATCAGATGAATATGTATGCATTTGGATTAACTGGCTCTAGGAAAATTCACCACCAACCAAAAAATTCATCACCATGAAAAATTCATCTCATGGAAAATTTACCACTAAAAATTCACCGCCAAACAAACAATTCATCGCCTCATGGAAATTTTTTATCTGGTGAATTTTCCTAAATCTGGATTGAATAAATGCTTTCATTTTTTAAATAAATGCTTTCATTTTTTAGTGGTTGGAAGAATGAGCCAATTGATCAAATAAATATAAGCTTGCACTCAAAGAACAACAAGATTAATTAAGAAATATAAGATCTCAACTTTTGGTCTTTGGAAGAATATGCATGTAAATGCAATAAATACTAGCATACATATATTAAATACTAATATATATAAAATATGCTGAGAGTTATCATATTTGAGGCGTATATTGCACTACTATTAGAAGTATTATTAATTTTAATATTTTATATTATAAAATATATTAGGGCTAAGGTTAGTCTTACTTTTAAAATAGGGTTAGTGTAAAATTTTGTTTACAATTAAAATAGAGTTTGGGTTAGAGTTTATATAGGATTCAATTAAGCTTTTGGTTAGGATTGAATTAGAGTTAGTCTAATGTTGTCATCATTTCTTATTTCAATTCCCATCTATATGAGTACATATTAAAATTAAGTAGAATTTCTCCCAAATCTTAGAATGTGATGTTTTTGCTAAGGGTAGCTTTGTAAGTATTTGATTTTATGTTTTATAAAGATTAGCTTAAAATCATACAAACTTGTATATAGAAAAATATAACTTCAATGCCAACCATTTTTATTTAATTAATATGCACATACTTTCAATTTGTTAATCTAAAATAATTTAAATTAATGCACTTGTAATAATTTCTAAATAATATTTGTATAATTATGAAAATAATTATTATAAATTCAGTTGCAATAACATACCTTTTTCTTTAACACATTCTAATAAATAATAATGCTTATGTTTAATAAATAATTAGTATCTTTTTTTAACTATTATTAAATAGATACCTTAAAAATTGCTTACATCTTCATTTACATTCATTTCAAAAGTAATATATATGATTTCATTATATTTTGCATCATTGTTTATTTCAATTCCCATATATAAGGGTAGGTATTAAAATTTAGTGGAATTCCTCCCCAAATTTATAACTTAATTTTTTGATTAATGGTAGCTTTGTAAGTATCTGATTTTACTTTTTATAAAGATTAACTTAAAATCATAGCAACTTGTATATAGCAACATATGAGATTAATATTTATTTATAACCTTCTAAAAAACAACATATGAGCCATAATCGTAAACCTTGCCCTAATTAAACTCTAACCTAACCCTAAGTCTACTAATATGAAATAACGTGATTTGTTTCTTTTAAGATCTAAGGAATGCATTCCATTCAATTATAAATAACACATGAAATTAAATTATATATATTAAAATAAAATCTATTATATTTTTATCCTTTATTATAGTAGTATAGTAATTTAATTATATGTGAAATAATTAAGTAGAGATAAGTATTATTTATCATATAGGAATATCTCCGATGTTGTAGTGGATTTGTTGGAAAGGCCTTCAAAATTCTAAAGCACATGCAACTGGCCAGAGTAAACCCAAGGAAGCCTTCAAAACTCTTAAGCTAATGTAATTGACATGCAAAATATGGAAGTAAGGACACGACACATGAACTGATTGACAAAATGCCTCCAAAAAATATGGGCGCATAGACAAGGCATGAGAACTATTTGACACAATGCCTCAAAGAAATGTGGATGCATAAAGAAGGTGCAAGAACTGTTTGATAGAGTGCACTCAAGAAATTTGGACGCATAGACAAGGCACAAGAACTATGAAGGAAACTTCTATTGATTGTGAAGTTTGCATACTCATCACAGATTAATACATATACTTGGAAAATTAAGACATTCCACGTTAAGATTCAACATTTACAATATTATGAAGAACATCCCATTTAACACAATTTAGACTTGAGTGTACTATTGAGAGAGTAGAGTTTAGAACCAAATAATAGGAAACATTAATGCTCCTAATTTGTCTAATTAAATTTGTGCTAAACAAAGACATGCTAACTTAAACAAAGAACATATTTAAAGTTGTGCTTTAGGATTTTCTGCACTGTTTGATGGGTTTTAAGTAGTCCTCAAGATCTAGAGAATGAAATACAAAAGACTGATGGGTTTTAAGTAGTCCTCAAGATCTGGAGAATGAAATACAAAAGACTGGGTGTTAACCCCCACTCCTTCCTAAAAAAATTGAATTAAATTGTGTCAAGATGTTGGTCAGAGGAGATACAGCAGGGAACTTGTTTTCCTTATTTTTTCACACATGTAACCACAACTTGGAGAGGAGAAAGCCAAGCACTTTCCCTTGTGGGGACTTGCAACAAAACCATAATATTTTCTTTTCATCCTACTACAAACCCCAATGTCTATGAATGATTTTGGTCTCTTTCATTGGCATACGGTCTGCCACAAAGATGTTATTTTTGGTTAAAATAGCCACGGGCTTTGAATAAATGGACATACAAAGCACATGAGGAGTTCCCTAAAACATGATTACTTCAATTTCATGACCAAAAACTGACAAAAAAAAATCCTTTACCTTGTGTACCTCTTGTGCCTCTAACAATGGTATTGCCATTATCAAATTTTATAGTCTAAACTTTTGAGCTCTATAAAATATCAAATTCTAATTATTTATGATAGAAAATAGACATAAATTTGTTATAGTTGCGAGCTTTTAATTTATTTTTACTCCTTTTGTGCAAATTGGTACAAACAATGGATTATTCGGTTACGATTTTATAGGTGTTTGGATACCAATTTTCAATGCAAGATTGTCTATGGAGACCTCAATGAGGAAGTAAACCTTGTAATCGACATTTGGAGATAATGGCCTGATGCTATTTGATACCTCTCTGGAGCTTTTTACCCACGTTGGGTTTTCCTTAGGTCAATCTTTGGTGTTCTTTAATACATGTTATTTTTATCTCTTCCTACTGTATAATAGCTTCCTATGTTATCTTGAAGAGTTAACTTCATTTATAGCACTACCATGTGCAAGTTTTACTTCTAAAGCAAGTTAGTTAGCCTTTTATTGATTGCACTTCTTTATATTCAAGGAGTGGAATATCCATCTTGATTTTGGATTAGATTGGTATCTAAGTCAAGTTTTCTTTGTTCTATTTGACGTTGTTTTGTGGTGTGTGTTTGTAGTTTTTAACTTTTTAGTTTTGCAATTTTATACTCATCACTGGATCAACTAATGAAAAAAAGGAATGTTCTTTGCTTCCTTTACAAGTAGAGATAATTACAAGGTAGGGAAAACATCTTGAAAGAATGGAACTTAGAGGAGTTAAAAAAAATTTGACAATAAAGAAGGATTCAACAAATTGGAAGAAGATGTTGTTAACATCTCTCAATCTTTGGGAAGTCTAGTGAAAAAATGGAGAAATATTGAAGGTTGGACAAATGAGCACTGTTTGTCTTCTGGGAAGTCTAGTGACAAAATGGAGAAATATTGAAGGTTGGACAAATGAGCACTGTTTGGAAGCTGGGATAGGATTTCCTTCCATTTTCACTTTTATGTATTGGCCAAATTCAGTAGCCTTGGGCTTTCACCTAATGATCATACTTAAGAGTAAACTATACCTTTCTTATATGCTTTTGCTCAAAGTCGTCCAATTATGTAATTATAGGAGTAATGTAATAACATTGCAACATCATCTTTTGCTCGGATTAATTTAATTATATTGTAATATCATGTAATGTTCAAATTTTGTATCCTTGGGTATCAACTATAGTTCCAAGTCATAAGTTTGGTAGGGCCATTTTCAGCTCTTGTTCATAAACAAATATTGACAAGGACCTACCAAGAAGGCAAATCAAATTGGGAAAAAATCAATTTAAAACACCTAAAAATGACTAAAAGAACCAAATTGGAGTGCTCGATGTCGTGAAGCATATTTTTCTCAACAACATCCACTTGCATCCACTCGCACTTGGATACAAATGCTTTTATGAAGGACAAGGTTTGTGATGAGGATTTGTGGTTGGTGATCAAAATGGAGGAGAAGCTTATATGTTTTAGACAACAAATTTGAATTGACTGTTGATTACAATTTTTGTTCATACTTCAACAAGTGTTGATGATAGTCAAATGATAAACAATGTCAGCTCAGGCTTGTTGAATTTCCCTAAAAATTCAGATTTATATTTCTACAACTTGTTGTAAGGTTACTAGACTGATACTTTGATCTTGTACATTTTCCGTGTTTTCTTAATAATTAACCTCCTTCTCCATATTTTATAGAAAAAATTAGTACCTCCCAAAGGGACCAAGTTGATGTCACTCAAGAGTAAAAAGCACTTAGTGTAAGTTTTGAGATTTTTATAGTGTATTTATTTGAGCAAACAAAATTTTGACTCATCGAGAGGCCATTGAGATTGACTCCCTTCTGTGAATTTGATATAGTAGCTCTTGCCCACATAGCTTAGTGATATATGTAATCAGGGAAGAAGGATATATTTTGGTTTTTGTGGCAAATTGGATATTGATTAGAATCTTGTGTCAAAGCAAGATGCCAGTTGATTTACAAATGATAAAGTGTTAGTGATTCTATGAATAGATGTTGTAGAAGTAATTCAAACAAATTTTAACTTAGTCTCCAATCATAAATCTTATGTATTGTTTAATTCCCCACAAATGAATCCTAAGTCTGGAAAAAATTAAAAAATTGAGGTTGTCTTTAAGATTATTTCTGTAAAATTTTCCTTTCTTGGAGTTGAGTTGATATTGTTTGGACCATGCTACATCATGTGCATATTATTTAAGCTTAATCCATCTATATTTTCAAATTATAGTCTCAAAATACAATGCTCCCGTTTAAGTTAATTTTTTTCTACTTTGATTTCATCAATTATAATACTCCACACCACAAAAAATAAAATTTTCCTCAAAAATTCACTCTACACTATAGCTTTATAAATTATAGTCTCAAAATGCAATGTTCCCATTTAAATTCAAAAAAAAATCCCTAGGATTTCATTAGCTATAAACCTTGGCCCCAACAAATAAGAAAAAATAAATTTCCTACAACAATATTCTCTACACTTTCTTTGATATAACATGATTGAAATTTCTAGAGAGAAATGTTCATAATTTAAATACTTCATGAGATTTACCATTAAACAATTTTAAAATCTAACTAGAATTTCATTCTTTATATTTTTCAATTTAGGATGATTTATGGGCTATAGAGCTTTAAATTCAACCATTATGTTTCTAGAATTTCTTCTTTACCAATCTATTATATATTCCTATAAATTTTACTTCAAAGGCAATATGTCCTTAACTATTCGAGTTGAAATGGAGCAAATTTAGCTAAACTTGATAATCTGCACTGATGAATTGTTGATTTATTGTATAATATTTAGATTTTTAGGTCTTCATAAATCTAATTAGAAAATCTAACAGGTATTTGTACTTTGATGAACATGAGGCAGGATTGTTTGCATACAATATTAGTGTGGATCATTATCAAGGTTTGTCTCACTCCCCAAAGCTGGTTAATCATATGGCATACTCTCAGGTTTTAATTCTCACTCAGTTATCACTTATCACACAAAAGAACCAGACATAAGCACTGCTCCATGCACTTGTGATGGAGCTTTGGAAGATACTAAGGAACCATATTGGTATAGGGTACTTTACAAAGGAGCAAAATACAATAAAGGTATTTACATATGAAAATTCTGGTGGTAGTATGTGTGTGCCCACATTTGTTTAGATGAATACTTAATGACCTTAGTGACATGGTTGTTGGGTGACCATAGATTTGAAGAGGGAGATATTTGTGTTCCTAATAAATTTCACCCTAAAAACAAAAAAATTATTAAGTATTTAGTTTTTATTTATTTTTAATTAAATTGATTTTAAAATATGAAAAGGCAAGATTATTGTGGAATTTTATTTTTTTAATAAAATTGAAAATATTAGATGACATTAAGTATGTAGTTTGGATTTTTTTTAATTAAATTAATTTTAAAATATAAAAAAGCAAATTACTATAAACTTGAAAAACTTGAAAATTTATTACATGGCACTAAGTATTTTATTGCAATTATAAACATTTAATTACTATAATTAAATTAATTATAATTATGAATATTAAATCTGAGTATTAATAATAATAATAATTATTATAAAATTAATTATGATATAAAACACAAGTATTTTAGAGTGCATAAGAATATTTTATTCTTTCTTTAAATTTGTATTCAAAAAATAAAAACTATTGAAAATAAAAATAAAAAATAAAAAATACACTATTAAAAATAAAAAATAAAAAATTACAAATAAATAAAAAATATTTTTGTGTTACTAATAAATTTCACCCTAAAAACTTAAAAATTTATAAGTATTTAGTTTTATATTTTTTTAATTAATTTGATTTTAAAATTTGAAAAGGGAAGATTTATTGAAAATATTTAGAGTGAATAAGATATCAAATTGATTTAGATCTACTTTAAATCTACTTGCATACAATGAATGTAATTATGTTAGTTGAATGTTATAAGCACGTCAAATTTATAATCTCTATATTTTGAGTCCTTGAAAGAACATGAATATCAAAGTAATAAATATAAGCTTTCAATTTTTTATCGTTGGAAGATCATACATGTTAATGCAGTAAATATGAGCTGCCAATTCTTAGTAGCTAGAACAATATAAAATAATTGTGTAACAAGAACTATTTTTAAAATAGCCTTACATAATAAATAAATTATATAAAATGAACTAAAGTGATTATAATTTTTTTTTAATAATATTCCTTTTTAAAATTAGATGCAAGACTTCTCTTATAAGAATAAATTTTCTTTTAATCGTTGTATTTAAAAATTAAAAAATAAATCATTATTAAAATTGAACTTTATTCTTAACTACATTATAACCATAATTTATAATTTAATAATCTAATTTACTCCATACATAATCAAATACTAAATTTAACATAAATTTACTAATTAAACAATATAAATTTATATATTCATTATATCTATTATTTTATATATTATATTTAAATAAAATATTAATATTTTATAAAATGTTTCAACAGATTAGAAAGTATTTAACGCGGACAAATAATGATTATAAATCCAAAAAAACACTTCACATTAAAAAGCTGACCTCAACGAGACAATTTGTGACCATGAGAAACCAGAAAATGCCAATCACATTATGCTGGACACTTTTCCCTATAAATTGCAATCACATTCAACCGTTGCAATGAAATTCGCCACCGCCTTTGAAATAACCATTTCTTCCCATTCGTTTACCAATCGGTAACACTAATCTCGGACTGTAGTCAAATGCTTCTGAAATCTAAACTAACTACAGATTCCCAATAAGATATACAATCAAACTTACTTGTCACAATTTCTACAGTTCAGTGCAAAGGCAATTAGGTAAAATCCGTTTTACAATGATCACTCTTTTTAGACACATAAAATGTTAAAAATGAGTCGTTCACTAGATGAAGAATTGAAAGGTGAATAGAAGTTCCGTTCTATTACTTGGTCAATACTCTAAAAAAGTATTTCAGGTGAAACTCTGTGTAGAACAAAACTAATTCATTACATGAGATCAATGGTATGTTTTCAACTATCATAAAAGAAAAGAAGAAGCCAATGATCACTACACAGTAGCAGTTGTTATGCATTCACAAAGGATAATCTTGTAACTACTGATAATATTATTGTTCTCCTGTCTTAAAACCCTAGTACAAAGCATGAGTGTTGTTTCTTGGTCTATAATAATCCTCCTCTATCAGGATGCAGAAGAAATAATTCCAAGGTTCTCTTCGTTGACGCTTCTTCTTCCTGAACATGAATGGATAAAGTTATGAGTAAATAGATAGCTTTTATAATGCAATGATTTTCCTATCAAATAAGATAAATTGTTAGAGGAATCATATTACTTACCTCTGCATGAATCTTCTTATCCATGTACTTTGATTCTGCAGAGCATGTGAGATCTGAAAAATATGTTTCTATATCAACTCGATAACTTAGAAAATGAAATCTAAATAAATTATATTTTGTTTAAAATTCAAAGCAACAGGATTCTTTTCAGAATTATTATCCTAGCCTGTGCCTAGCTTGTATGATTAACAGTAAACAATCTTAATGAATACATTGGTTGGTAAGATAGCTTTCTCATTCAACCTTTCAGATCGCATTGGAGTTAACATTAAGATTATAGAAATATAAAATTTTATGTTTACATATAAACCCTAATTCATCAGAAAAATAAATGAATACTTTAAACCATCGAAAAAACCACATACTTCTGGTCTGTGACTGTTCTCTCTTGCGTTTCTCTCGACTATCACCGTTTTGAAACCAATGGAAGGCCCCCAACCCATGTTTGCGGTCTCCTCTACACTCAAAGGAAGACTTAGCCTGGGCACTACAGCGAGAAAATGACAGACTATCATTGTAATGCCAAGGAAGGGGGAAGAAAAACGTAGTTGAAAAAATTATTTAATGACCTGCAGACTTCCCTCGATCCATTGAGAGCTTTTCACTGTAACAACCCTGCAACAGAAAACTTCAAACTAACTATGGAGTCCTAGCTCACAAACCCGCACCTTCTATACGATGGATAAGAATGCATTCAATAAAATGGGCATGGGCAGAGAGAATAAATAGGTGAATGTGCAAATGGAACTTCTACGAGGGTTATTAAATGACTGAAAAGTTAAGTAGGGTAATGGATGGAAATAAACTAGCAGTCGCATGCTTGCCAACAATCAGCCAATAGGGTGCACCGCAAATGTTTATTTAATGGGAATTAAGAAATTACTTTTTTTTTTGGAATGTTATGTGAGGTATTAATAAGCAGTTACATTTGGAATTGTTTGATTGAGTCCAAAAGAGGAAATTGTGCTAATAAGCCAATAGGAAATAAGCATTATAAACTGCATGTTATAGTCTACTTTCATGTTCTTATCTGACACACAGTGCATGCAAGATTATTATTTAATCATCGGTAACTTTATTTTTATAAATATGTAATATTTAATATTTTAGTTACAATAGTTATTTAAAATTGATTTTAATTAATAATTTTAGGAATCACAAGTAAATGACAGATGATTGGGAATCCATACTAAAATAATTCTAGAATATGAATTTTTAATAAATTTATTTTTAAAAAATTAGAATTGAAAAATTAATTAAAATTTAAAATTTTTAATAATTAATTATTGAAAATTTTAAATTATTTCCGGAATTCAAAGCTCAAATCAATACTCTAATCTCTCCTCTTTCTTTCCAAACTAATTTATAGATCTGAAACCCTAATTTCGGACTGTAGAGACTTTTTGTGAAGATAGCAACCTTGCAAATGAAGGGACAACTCCAACAACTTTCCCAAAGCTTGTAACCTAATCTCCAAGGGATCTTCAATCTCCAAGACACCTAGATCTACAATCACACATGTAGAGAGAGAAAAACTCGTTGATTTGTTAGTAAATGGGGGTTTGCCTTGGTCTAACCCCTTTAAGGTAATTAAACCAAGTGATGAGATAATGAAATAAGGACAGGAAATATGAAACATAGGACATGAGACATGTACAATGATACCTTGAATGATAACTTGTAAAGCTCCTATCTAACATGAAATGGCCATGAAGGATGTAGATCTAGAACTTGGGATAAGTGTAGAACAATGCTTGACCTTGGATCTTGAATGTAGCATCACAGAACTAGGTCAATAACATGCTTGATGCTTGATACCCTTGACATGATGATGGATCTTGAATTGCTACAATAACTGTTGAAGAATTCTACCCTTGAATGCCTTAGAAATGATCTTGAATGCTCTCTAGATGATCTTGTGAAGGCTTGGAATACTTAACTCTTGAGTGTTTGACTTGATATCATGAATGGGTATATGAAATAATGATTTGAGACCTTGTTTATATAGGAAATCCATCCAAGTTACCATTTATTAGATCCTTCATGAGAGAGTACTTGTGGGAATCACTTCTTTGTAGGTATGAGGGCCTATGAAGCACTTGCATCCTGCAGGATTTGTCCATCATTGGTCTATAGGTCTTTAGTGTACTTTTTTCAACTTCGTAGTTCTGTAGAGCTATGGAGTCTTTTTGTTCAAACCTCCTCAGAAGAGAGTACCTATGGAGCCATCTCTCTTGGAATTTTCATTCCTTTTTCTCCTAATTTCTCTTTCTCTCTTCGATATTGATTGCTTCCTTGAATTTTGGGTGCATTTTTCTCTTGAAGCAACTAATCCTTGCCTTCTTCTCTTCATTTTAGAATTTTTCTATGTGTTATTTCTTAATTTGGGGATGACACATAGTACTGAGACAATATTTTACATCGATATTGCTTTCACTTTGCTGACTCAAATCTTGTTAGTTAGTTAGGTGTCTGTGTGTATGTGTTTTTATGTTTTGACCCTATGGTAGCATTCTTGTCTTGTGGAGGTTTTTCTTGTCTAATATGTTTGTTTTGTAGCTCTTCAGCCTAGGGACATGCTTCCTTGGTTTGAAGAATTGTTTTCTCTAATGGAATAACTTGCACAATAGAAGAATATGATATAAAATATGTTGCAAATACTTGATAATAACTAAGAATAACAAGCCACTTCGAGGGGGAAAACCTCCTAATATCTCTAATGAGAACACACTTCACAATACAATGATGAGATAAGACTCACAACCTCCTATATATACCTATTTATGCCTAGGATATCACCTAGGTCAACTTACACACCACTATATAAGCCCTAGGCTGACCTAACCAACTAAATAATAATATAATAATGATAACATGAGTTAATTAGGAGTTAAGATAGCCACAAGCTGACTATTCATAACCTGATGAACACCAATAGTAAGGGCGTAGCATGGCCTCCTCTTCAAAGAAGAATTTTACTCAATGCTAATCAAGGTTGGAATCTTTTGAATGAACTCCTCATCCTCCCATGTGGCATCTTCAATTGTAAATTCTTCCATTCGATGAGATACTCAGTGAGAGTTCTATTCCTCAACTTCTTTGTGTGTGTTTGACGAATGCACTCTAGTTTCAGAATGATTCTTCCTTCTTGATAGAGCTCTAGTAGTGTTTTTTGAGTTGGAATATTATGCCCAATTACCTTATTCAAACAAAAAAATGAAAAACTAGATGTATCTTTGTTGTTTTTGGCAACTCTAGCTTATAGGCAACACTACCGATCTTTTGCATGATTTGGTATGGCCCATAATACCTTGGATACAAATTATTATTCTTTTTTATTTTCTTCAGTGATATTTTCTTACAAGGATATAATCTCAAGAAGACCCAATCCCCAACTTCAAAACTCCTTTCACTACGATGTTCATCCAGGCCTATTGTTTCATTTGATTTAGTGCCATGGCTAAATTCTCCTTGAGTCTTGAAAGTACTTGTTGTTGATGAAGCAAGTGGTCCTCTACTTCCTGAACTCTTGGTGACACCTTTAATGATGATGTGATGGAAGGAGGACGATATCCATAAAGTTCCAAAAATGGAGACTTTTTTATGAGCTATGAAAAGAAGTGTTATACCACCATTCTACAAGTGGTAGCTAACCCATTGAGACTATTTCTCTAAAGTGAAACAACATAGACATCCTTCCAAACACTTATTAACAACTTCAGTTTTCCCATCTTATTAAGGGTGGTATGAAGAGCTATGATCTAATTGAGTACCCAAACATGAGAATGAATCTTTCCAAAAGTGACTAGTGAAGATAGGATAACAATCACTAATAATAACCTCAGGTGTACCATGTAGCTTTTGGATATTCTCCAAAAAATATTTTTCCACTGCACTTGTTGTAAAAGGATGTGATAATGCAATGAAATGTGCATATTTAGTGAGTCAATGAAATACTACCATGATGACATTATGACCTTTAGATTTGGGAAGCCCTGTGATGAAGTCCATGGATACCTCTTCCCAATGCTGGCTAGGAATAGATAAGGGCTGGAAGAGACCTGGTGTCTTAATTGTCTCCCCTTTATTCATTTGACAAACCAAACATTCAACAACAAATTTTTGAACATTAGCTTTTATTCCTTCCCAAAAAAAATATTTGTTGACTCAATGATATATCTTGAAAAATATTGAATGAACACCAACTGGAGACTCATGCAGATCTATGAGAATCTTGTGTTTAAGAGTGGAACTCTTGCAAAGATACAAATGATCTTTATACCAAAGAGTATCTCCCTTCAAACAAAAATTATCTAAACTAAAATGATCACTTTTTAATTATTGGATGAGATTACTTGTCGCAACATCATTTTGCCACTTTGCTTTGGCTTGCTCCACCCAATTTTCTTGTAATATTGAAATGGCACATAGTAAGGCTTCATCTTTCTCATCCTTCCTTGAAAGTGTATCTACCACAATATTTTCTTTCCCTTTCTTATATACAATCTCAAAGTCATATCCTAACATCTTAGTGACCCATTTTTGTTGCTCTTCAGAAGATAGTATTTGCTCCAAAATATATTTTAGGCTATCATGATCTATCTTAACCTTGAAGTGTCTACCCATTAGATAAGGCCCCCATTGTTTAACTGCGTGAAGGATTTTTAGAATTTCCTTCTCATAAACAGGTTTTAGCTAATTCTTACCCTTTAATTTATGACTCTCAAAAGCAATTGGTCAACCTTCTTACATGATAATTGCTCCTATCCGATCTCCAGAAGCATCACATTCCACAATAAATTCCTTAATGAATTTGGGAGTGGCAAGCATTGGATTTGTACACAGCCTCCTTCAATCTCTCAATTGTTGTATTAGCAGACTCATTCCAATGAAAAGAATCCTTCTTCAATAGAGTGGTGAGGGGTGATGGTATACAACCATAATTCTTCATTTTCTTCCTCTTGAACATCATCTACAAATTCATGAAATATTACATGTCTAGTAGGAAACACTCAATGAGTATTAGGATTATACATTTTTTAGGCTTTGTGATCTGCACTATAACTAATGACTATTCATTTGATTAACTTAACATCAAGTTTCCTCCTTTTTTCTGGAATATGACAAAATTCCTTCCTTCCAAATTTTTTCAAATGACTAAGAATAGGTTTAGTACCTATTAAAGCCTTATAAATATTTTTCTTTTCTAGATACTTGGTTGGTCTATGATTCAAAAAATAAATAGTTGTACTAACCACTCTAGGAAAAAAATTATTGGTGACATTCCTTTCTTTTTCAAAATTTACCCTAATGTTTCCCTAACCCTAATTGTGGGTTGTCACATTTAATTTCAACAATTGATCTTAGGGATTTTATCAACTGATAATCTTGGACATTCATCCAAAATTGGTTTTTCTATAAAAAGGAAATTTTCACCTCATTTGGACATCTCTTTACTTTGTGAGTTCATACTTCAGACATTAGTCTTGCTTCATACTTCTAATTGTTGAGGACATTGTAACAATATCAAATCCTTAAATATTTGCTTAACTAAGCTAATCCTGATTAACCTAATCTAACCACCCATCACATCCTCTAGCTTTTCCCACTTGCACCTGTAGAACCTTAAATCTGCATTTGATTCAAAAACAGAAACACTTAGCATTGTTAGTAAACCAAAGCAAACAAAAGATTCCCTATAAGATTCATCTAATCACAAGAATAATGCAAAAGAAGCAAGCAACACACATAAAAACATCATTCTAATAATCAAACTAGCATCTTATAGTGGATTGGTGCTTCTATGGAAAGAAACCCTTTCCCAATCCATGATTAAGCTCCATGATATGAAAATGATATGTTGATGATCAAGATGATGCATGGACAAAACCAGTTCTTAGTTTAAGAGAATGACCTTGCATAAAGATTGTGGAGGATTTGATCAAGGATGAAGCCTCTATTTGTAGATTATTTTGATGAGAGAAATAGCCAAATGGATGAATTTGGGACAAAGGTTGGACCAATGAGATGAGGACACTTGTCATCTTGCCATAGGTTGAGGGATGTGCAAGATTTGGGAAATGTGCCCAAGAGAGGGAGTTTCAAATTCAAATTTGTGAAATAAATGTCTAGTTTGACTTGTGCAAGGGACATGTAAGAGCCATGTAAGACCTCATAAATGATTTGTTGGATGTACATGTCCACTTGATTTTGAATTCAAACTTGAGGGAATATTCCTCAAAGATGCCATGTTGATGGAAAATGTTGGATTTAATAAATCAATAAATTGATTTATTTGTGCAAGTGGAAAAATCTAGATAATGTGATGGGTAGTTAGGTTAGGCTAATTAGGATTAGATTAGCTTAATGATGATTAGGTGAGTTTGATCAATTGACTCAAATATTTGATTTATTTAAATCGAGAGGGAGAAATATGACTTTTGGGATTTAATTAAATAATGTCTTGATTTATTTAATCAAAGAGGGAATGATAGGCCTAAATTAAATAAAGTTAATTTATTCAATTTAAGTGGATAAACCTTAGAGATTAAATGAACCTGATTTACTTAATGAGTGGATTAATATGAATCTGATTTATGAATGAGCAGATGGATATGAACTAAGTGCATAATGCTAATTTCACGTGTCTACATTTTTCCCCTCTTTAAAGCAATGTACTTGCTACGTTGGTTCAAAGAATAAACTTGCCGCGATAAAAAATTAAAAAAATATATATATCAGATGCGCCAGTGGAAAGAAGTACACTCGTACATTTTTTTGGATGCCCCAGCGGAAAGAAGTACATTGGTACATTTCCCCCTTAAGAGATTGAGTGAAAAGATTCAATTTGAAGGTCGATCTCGCGATAAAGAGGTTCAAACTGGATGGTTATGGATGATGATGCAAATGAGATGGATGAGATTGATGATGTGATATGATATGATTATGCAATGGATGCTTTATGAGATGCTTAGACTAACAGATCTATATTATGATGATGATATGCATGTGAGATGATATGTAGAATATTGATGGTTTGTGGATGCAAGATGGATGCATTGGTGAATGTATTGGTGATGATTATGTTAGTGCGGAAATGAGATGATGACAAGAGGATCCCACAAGTCCATGATCTGACGAAACTTTATTAGAGATGATGATGATGATAGATGATGATTTGCTTATCAGGGATTGGGATTTTAAAAGGGCTACTTACCTTATGTTTGATAACACATGTAGATACAATGCATCAAGGTATAAAGAACCAGGATGGCATTGTATCTAGTGTGATGGACTTTAACTCGACAAACAAATAGGAGTATTCTTGTTCACACTTGACATATGGAAACCTTGCTAGGACGTACCTAACAAAGCAAGTATTCACCAAGTTATCTTACAAGAGCATCCAATAGGCACATCAAACAAAAGGATAATGATAATTGCCCCATTCCTATCTCTCTAAATCCTTCGTTCGGATATCATCAAGAGGTCCTTGGAATGAGCGCAATAAGATAAATCAAAAGACAAAAAAACCAAGTACGCAAACAAGTCAATGTTCTTCATACCTTCAACCAAAGGGATGTGTTTTGATAGGATAAGAATCCAAGGTGATATCCAAAATGATGCCCATTGTCGGAATGATATATCCTAAGATATGCATTGTATAGGATGTTGATGGTTTGATAAGTTGTTTGAAAGGCTATTGATATAAATTCAATTGTCATGTTTGCGAATGATCAGGAGTTTTGATTTTGTGTTCAATAGTTTGTTGTTTGCTTTTGATTTTACGATTGAAGCTTTGTTTTTGCCAATTGTTGTGATTGTTTCTATTTGTTTTGCCAAAGGGTGAGGGTGACGATCAATTTGTTATGGATGATTGATTATTGCAGGTGAAAGCGAGATGAGACAGATGGACTTTTTCAAATATTTGGATGTTTTTTACATTTTTGGAATGTTTTAAGGCTGTTTTTGGTATTTTTGGATTTTTCAAATGTTGTGATTTTCAAAAAAATTTGAATATTTTTGGATTTTGATGTCTCGGGGACTGATCAAAGATTAGCCTTGACTACGTTTAAGCTCAGAGATGACGTAGTTCGGATACCAATGTTTTTTATGTTTTATGTTTTTGACTTGTTTTTGGATTTTGATATGTTTTGAATGTTTTTGAATTTTCTTATTTTTTTGATGTTTTTGGATTTTTGCATGATTTTGATGATTTGGATATGGACATGTGTGATGATATCAGTGCTCTACTTGGGATTTTGTTGAAAACCAAGCTAAGGAATTGATTGATCGAATCGATGGATTGACGATGATGATAACATTGTTGAGGATGCACAATAATGCAAGGATAGTGTTAAGCAACACAAGGATTGAGATGCCGATTGGATTGATGATGATAACATTGTTGAGGATACACAACAATGCAAGGATTGATTGATTGGGATTAATGATGATAACATTGTTGAGGATGTATAACAATGTAAGGATAGTGTTAAGCAACACAAGGATATCCTAGGATGATGATGTTTTGATTGGATTTGATTGATCATGATTGATGAAGCTTGATTTGGAACAAAAGTTGTTCGAATGATTTGATCTGACATTTGAAGTACAACTTAGATGCAATTGATAGTGATTACTTGGATTGATGTTTGATGAAAGATGAAGCTTGATAAGGGATGTTTTCTCATCAAAATGTTCCATGGGCTAGTGATTTGGATTTTGGATCCTAAATGCTTTGACTAATTTGATTTCATGTTTGCTAATGTTCGAATCGCCACATAAGTTGGAGCATATAGATCAAGATTTATTCTCAAAGCAAGATGCAAATATCTACCCCCAGTGTCTAGGAATGTATGGAATGTCATGGATGGATGCTTGGATTATCTTGTCATAAGATAAGGTGTTTCAATGGAGGAATGCTCATTGGATGATGCTTCATGGCTCAGATAACACTGGGCAGGATAGGATCAATGAAAATGACCCATGTCAAGATGTTTACCATAAGCAAGTGTAAAGTGTGCCCCAAACTTTCATCAAGATCAAGATAACTTGGATGATGGATGCAGATGGATGAAAATGGATTGGATCAATGGTTTATAGATGAATGGATTTATTATGGATAAGATGGATGGAATGCTTGCTTTACTACAGATGGGATGAGATGCTTTCACGTGAACTGGTGCACATAGATGCTCGATTCCACACATGACACATGTTTTCTAGGTTTTCATCATGGTCTCTGCCCAAAGCGCCACCGAAGTGGTTTTCACTAGAGGACGATTTTTTCTTTACTGTTTTCAATCCCTTTTCTAATTTTTTTTGGATTTTCATATTTTTTTTATTTTTTTAAATTTTTTTCTAAAATATTTTAAGCTCATGCCGAATCACAAGGTGTCGTTGATTTAGATGCTTCTGTCATAATATTACATTGGTATCATGCCTAAAGAAGTTTCTTTACTAAGATATGTGCACTTGAATGCAACTTTTGGGATTCTTGATCTGCTTCATCGATACCAGAGTTAACTTTGTCTTTGTGCGCACATCATGATAGAGTGCCTTTTGAATCCTTATGATGAAGGGTCATTGCCAATGCATGGTCAATGTGAGAATTGGATATCATGCATGGAGGCATGGATGCAAAGTGTTTAGGGATAAAAGATGGATTGGTTGACAGTTTGGAATCTTTGACTCTCCAAACTTGGGAAGATGAGCAATGATGGGTGGATACGAAAGTGTGCGTGAAATTAGGACCAACTGCTTGATATACTTTGTACATCGCTTGAAAAACCTACTTTTTATTTTGCAGACATCTTTGATGGATACTTTTCCCTTTTTTTATTTTTCCTCATAGTTTCTTTGACAGATGGAGTTTGATAGGGATGATCATTCTTTGTATTCTTTGGTATCCATGTGTATTTTATTTGTCCATTATACTTCTTAACTTCTCTTGCTTTGATAATGTTCTTCGTACTTTCATTCAAATCTTTCTTTTGAAGTTGGTCCCAATTCATGGATGGGATGTTGGGTGAATGAAGATTCATGATGTGGCTAGTTGTAGTATTGGCATCAGTTTCATCATAAGGATTCTTCGTGCTTCCTATGTTGACATTTGCTTGAGACAAAGTTTCCCCCAATATTGTGGAAGTAGTACCTTCATGCCTTGATTCTTCCTGTTCTGAGATGTCTTGTTCAGTAAACATGCTCTGAAAAATGACCATTGTAGATGACATTGTTTCAATTTTCTACTCTACTAACTCTGGATTATACTATTCTGTCTGACTTGCTTCCTTGAGTAGATAATGTTTGATATCTTTATTCATGATGTCCTTAGTCTGAATTGGTGATATATCTGATAATGTTATTGACAACTCTGTTTGACTGTAGGAATTAATAATCTTCTCTTTTTGTGTAATAGAATCTTGTTCTAGCTAAAGATCATCTACATGTCCATCCATAGAAAGCATCTCATGGGTAGATGTAGGAGTATGTGATAAATGGATATGATCATCTTCCATAGATAGGAGAGTGTCCATTAGATTATTGTAGTATCTTGAAGACATAAATTGTTGATCTTGAATGATTTCAGAGTTTCTTTCGACATGCTTTAGATCAAGTTCTTG
>VDFB02191612.1:0-18765 GCA_007258455.2 Sequoia sempervirens
CGCAAAATTAGCATTATGCATTTGATCAAAATCACACTCATCCATTCATCAGGGTAAATTCATCAACTTAAATCAAATAAATCAAACTTGATCCTATCATCATCTCTTTGATTAAATAAATCAATCATTTATTTAATTAAATCTCAGAGCATTATTCATCTCCCTTTGATTTGATTTAAATCCCTAAATCAAGTCAAAGTGGTCAAATCTGCTTAATCATCATCCTAGCTAATTAATCTTGATTAAATCTAATGCTAATCCCATCCCACTTGCATTCTCTAGATATATCCACTTGCACAATAAATCAATTTTATTGATTTATTAAAACACTCATTTTTCCTCAACATGACAAGTCAAACATGGCATTTATTGCTGTTTTTCTTGTCCCCCTCTCAAAATTTATTGCAAATTTGAATTCAAATTCTCCCTCTCATGGGCACTCTTCCCAAATCTTGCACAACCATTGACCACTCATCATTTGACAAGTGTCATATTCTCATTGGAGGATCTTTAGTCCCACATTCACCATCTTGGCCAATCTCTCATCAACAAAATCTATAAAAGAAGGCTTAATCCTCATTCATAGGATCCACAATTTTATGCAAGGTTACTCTCTTGGTTTGAGAAATAATCTTGTTTTCATCTCCATTGCACTTCATCATTTTAGCTATTGATCAAGGGTTTGGAAAGGGTCACTAGCACATGTGACACCAATCCACTATGGAATAGGTAACTTGCTTTTGTTTTCATAATGCTTTAGTATTTCTAGTATCATTTGTTGCATTTGGAAGCATTCACAAGGTATTTCATAGAGGCATTTTAATAGAGTTTGCATAACACTAACCCATGCTTGAAGTTTAGTTGTTTGCAGATTTTAATGGATGCCTACATTTAACCTGTACAATTTTTGACTAACCATGCAAAACCACCATTTGTTGTTAACCATGTACACTCAAGTACATGAGTCTATATGCATTAGATGATGTTGATGAGAAAGATCAAAATCTATCATGTCTCCTCTAGGTAGAGTGCAAAAAAAAAAATACATTTGGTTTGGCACTTAGTCCTAAGCTATGGTATAATCCATGTTAATTTGAAGGTTTATGTCTATTATTTTGTTGTAGGAGCATCACTTTGGCTTATTTTTATGCTCATTTTGATGTTAGGAGTATTTTTTGAGTTATTGTAGGTCTTAGGAGGTCCATTGGGTTCATGTCCAATGGTTTAGGTTGTTTAAGCCGTAGCAGAAATTAAATTTTTATTTCCTCGTGTAAAAATGCAAATTTGAATTTTCTAGGTGATTTTGGCTCGACAGGCTGGGATTTGTTCCTCAGCTATATTTTTGGGTTGGTTGAGTCTAATAAGGTCTTAGAAGACCATGAATGACCTTGTAAGGTCTCATTTCATGATTTTTTTTTCATGTCTAGGTTTTAAAGGTGCATATTTTACAATTTTAAGGCAAAAATACATTAGGTTTTTAGGTTTTTGAAGGAAAAAGAATGTAATTTCGATGGTAACTATTTTTTGTGATATTAATTGACATGTAATGAATCAAATGGAATTCTCCAAGGACCATTGAAGGAAATTTTTGATGAAAACATCTTGTTTCTTCACCATTTTGACAATTTTCTACAATTACAATATGAAAACAACCTCAGATGACCCCTATCAAAATAGTTTCAGTTTGAGAGTGATGAATAATAGAATTTTGTTTTGAGGTTCAAATTCAATTGTTTTGGTTTTATTTCATGATCGCTTGAGAAAGTTACACAAAACACTCTGTTGCCATGTCACGTATTAGGGTTTCCAATGAGGG
The DNA here is from genome assembly GCA_007258455.2 of Sequoia sempervirens. Taxonomy (NCBI): domain Eukaryota; kingdom Viridiplantae; phylum Streptophyta; class Pinopsida; order Cupressales; family Cupressaceae; genus Sequoia; species Sequoia sempervirens. The sequence continues at coordinate 1,817 of VDFB02191612.1, forward strand.
AAAAAAATCATATCTTTTGTTTTGAATGGTGAAAATTGATGAAACTTGGAGGAAATATTCATTAGATTTTTAGGAAGGCCTCTACCAAAGGAAAAGTCACAAAATAATCATATGTATGAGTTATGCAATGTTGTGTATGTTCCTACTCCATTCAAAAAGACTCACAAAACCCTACACTAGTACAAAAACAACAATATATGACCAAATAAACTACTAAAACTTGCATATAAATGACTAATTTTGGTCACGTGACCATTAGTAGTTTATTTACGGTCATTTATAATGCAACCAAATTTATGACTAAACCATTTTAGCTCATTTATTTAGTCATTGATTTTTAGTCATTGACTTGGTCATTGATTTAGTCATTGATTTTAGTCATTGACTTGGTTTCATTGATTTAGCCATTGATTTAGTCATTGATTGTTGTTAACTGTCATTAATTTAGTCATTAATTTAGTCATTAGTTTAGTCATATTTAGTCATATATTTAGTCATGTATTTAGTCATGTATTTAGTCATATATTTAGTAATTAATTTAGTCATTACTTTAGTCATATATTTATCCATTAATTTAGTCATTTTTATTTATTAGTTTCCATTAATAAAAATATTACTTATCAACTATCTAAAATATTTGCACAATAAAACAACAATGAGAAAGTAAAATAACTTATTTTATTAATCAAAAGATATTACATTCACTCTGTAAGTTTGAAAATGGAGTTACAATTTGTTGTCCCAACATGAAAGAACTTGAAAAGATTACAATACATTGCTAGAGAGAAAAGAATTAGCTGAAATTTTCTCCAAAACCTTGCCTTTATGTTGTTCAACAGCTTACAAAAGAATAGGAACATGACTGTTCTTTTATATCAATAACCTACAGTCCCTTACCCTTGTAATGCTTGTTGATCCTCTAATTTTTATTTGTGCATGACTGTTCTTTTATATCATAACCTACAGTCTCTTACCCTTGTAATACATAAGTACATGATACATCTTTGCAAAGGAACTTTCAATCTATGATTGTGATAAAGCTCCAATCATCTGTTGTAGGTTGCCCTTATTTTTATTACTATCATCCTATGACCATGTTAACTGTTACTTCATTGTTTCTCTTACCATTTTACTGCCCCTTAAAAAAATTGATCGTTTACCTCTTCATCTTCATATCTTGTTGGTTTCTTTATCACCAATCTTACCTTCATTATCTTGGAGCCATCAACACAGTATCTAACTTGCTTGCCAACAATCTCTGCAAGATAGACAACATCTTCCAAGGTGGCCTCATGGACCACAGTCAATGTTCGACTGTGGGGTCGAACTGCTTGTTAGGTACCAAATCCACTGGCACAGAGCAGAACCCTAGGCAAATCCAAGCTCAACCCAAACAAAGATTGGTACATAGTCCAAAACGGTCCTAGTTTGACCAAGGTTCCTGCTAAACCTAGTAATTGTCCAAAAATTAAAAAGAAATAGTAACCAAGATCCCAAAAGAATGGTAATGAAGGTAAAAAAATAATATTTGAAATTATATGATATGTAACAGTTATTGTATTCTCTATTGTAGATAGGGGAAACAAATATGTCAACTACCAAAAAATGAATGAGAATTGAGGTTATACTATAGATAGAAGCATATATCCAAAATATACTCACCTGGAACTATTGGGAAGAAGCTGATCCAAAATATTTTGAATTGTAATTAGATCAAACATGGAAGGAAAAGATGATGCCACCAACCAGTCTTCAATTGGATACAACTGAGAATTGAACAATTCCAATGAGGATTAGAATTTGTTAGGAATTTAGAAGGCATTATGCTTTTCAAAATATTTAAATCCTAAAGAAACTTAATGCTACTGACAGAAAAACTTACCTCTAATATGCATTCACTCAAACCTAAAATTTTCCAATTAATGCAATTAGAAAGGAATAATATCTACCTTTTTGGGTGTGGCAGAGAGAGGACAATACGGGACAACACAAAAAAATAAAGGAAAAAAATCAAATTATGATAAAAGAATTTAATATTACTTAAATCAAGCACAGGTTAAAAGTTGAAACTATAACCAAAATTTATTATGATAAAATAATTTAATATTACTTAAATGAAGCACAAGTTAAAAGCTGAAACTATGACCAATTTTTTTTTATTTTCATGTATTTTGTGTGACAGCATGGCCTGCTTCTTTTCTGAAATCATGGGGACACTCACAAAGGTTATGTTGGTGACATTAATGGCACTCTGTAAAATAAAATTAAAATGCCTAGAGTTTCTTCCTTTTAGATGATTTCAGTAGAAAATAAGGATGGTAGGGATGGTTTACAATATCTAAAGTTCAAATCAATCATGGCTACCAAGATATTAGAAGTTTTTAAATGGTACTCCAAATAAATTCACAATAAATGACATGTTCTCCACTATGTAAAATGACAGATCACGTCTACTACAAAGACTGATAGCCTCATGAATATGATCATGACATCTAAATCCTTTCAAATTCCTACTATCCATAAATAAAGATGAGTGCAACATACCTTCCATTTTGGCCTAGATTTTGTTTCAAATACCACCTCCTCCAAAAAGGATGCAAGGTCAACTAGCATGATTTCACAAACATGTAAGTGTGAATGGCCTAAAGCTAAAATAGAAGCATTTTGGAGAAGGCATAAAAAGAGTGTCAATAAAGAAAGCTAAAAAATATTTCAAGAGTTTCATGGAGCACCTATATATAACCAACAGTCATATCTAGAAAATTATTATATAAAAAAACTTAGTTTTACCTAAAATGAGTGTTAAGTATATATGATAGTAGGAGAGCAACAAATTTTATTTATGCTTATAGGAAAAAGTAATTCAGAAGCAGTTTATGTTGATCCTATAAATCATGCAAAGACCAATATTAATCATGAATTCAGTTCTTTAAACTAGATGGTGAATAAATAATTCCATAGATTTTTTAATGAATGGCTAGACATAACAACTAGGATAGTCCCATATTAAACCAAGTCTGATATTTTTACTATTGACCCTTCTCTTGGTCCCAAGAGCCACTCTCTTTTGGCCTTTCCCCCTCCCCCATCCATAGTGGATGTTATTTTTCCATTGAATCGATTCGCTTTCCCCTCCAAGTTTGCTCAACATACATAGTGGAGTATGTTGTGATAAACATTACATGCACTATTTTTTGTTGTGTTTCACTATCAAGTCAAAAGGAGAAAAAACACTGTGACAAGAGGGTTGCGGTTTTGTGGTCTTATACATGTACATGGTTTTATTCTCATACTATTGTTAATGGAAAACCCTACATTGTTCAAGTAAAAGAGACTATTACTATCTTGAGCAAGGTTATACCTAGAATACAGTGTTAAGTTTCGAAGGATTAATCATTGTATTAAGCCCTTAGTCTTATCTATACTTATAAGGGATTTTGTAGCCATAGAAAATAATCAAATGCCAAGTAACCCATGAAGAATGTGTGATATGCAAAAACAACAATTCATCTCACAAGAAGCCAAAGAGCAAGTCATGAATGATCTCATTGAATCTTTTAGAGTTTGGTATAGTGATTATTTTTGTGTGTAGATCATGTGAACTGTCAAAACCCCTGTTGAAACTCTTGCTACAATTTAGTTTGGAAAACATGGTAGAAGGGTTACAATTGTGGAGATTAATGTCATGACAATGAGATAGAAAACTTGTGTATTATGAGAAATATAAAAGGTAAGCAGCTATACAATGGATGAGAGAGCATGCATCAGCTTATAATTTTTTTATCATGATAGGGATAGTGGTAAAAGAGCTTAGTGGACAGAAGTATAATAGTCAATGGAGTATCTTCAAGATTTGGGACTTCATTGACATGCTACTGGTTTTGTCATGTTTTGAAGGATTTTAGGAGAACATAGACTAATGCATGAAGAGTTTTAAGAATACAGAGTAACCCTAAATGTCAATGCAAAACACTAGTAAGAAGACAAAACATGAAAATAAGATGAGCAAAAATAAAGACGAACAATACCAACATAACTAAGACAGTGACTACAAAGAAGAGATGGAAGTTATGTTGAAGGTGATCTTAAAAGGGTCACATTAAACAATTCATAAGATATGTCATAGACATTAAAGGGTAGTAAAGTGGTCTGCCTTAAATCACAATTAGTATTATAGTCTTAAAAAGAACAAAAATACATGACAATATTATGAACTCAATGGAGGTTATCCATAAAGGCATAAAGAACCATGTGCAATGTTATTTGTAGAGGAGAAAAGCTTCAAATCTTTTAAATTTGCAGCTATGCCTGAAAATATAACAAATAGAGATGCATATAGATCCATTTGATGACACGAGAATTCATCTCATCATATGAACTGGCCAAGATAATGGCTAAGGATGTGTATTGTGAAGATGTGGGGCAAGATATAGATGACATGGATGAAGCACAACAAAAACACAAAATTATATGATAGTCAAGATGACAGTCACATGGAATAGGACAATCTTGTGCATAGAGAGTCATAGACAACTGTAGATGATAGTCATGTCAAGTGATAGATGGTATCTTCAAAAGAGCTATTGGTTGTTTGGCACATGATATTAATTACATCAAAGGACTGTCATCATATCATTTGTCTATTTTTTAGACATTTAGTGATAGTGAACTTGTAAAGAGGTCTACTAATGACAATGAACTTGTAAATAGGTCTACTAATTATAGGTTCCTTCAATAGTACATGGACAACATAAGAGGGGTAACAAAAGTCATCATAACCTTGTACATGAGTGTAATTTTCTCTTCAAAACACCAAAGAATGGCATGCCAAACCAAAGCATAGTGATATGTTAACATCAAAGGAGATAGTCCATGAAGAAGTCACTCCACAGTGATATTGAGTGATAAGTTTATCCTAATCATGAAAACATGGAAAAAGGCCACACATAGTCAAAGATGTCATGATAGTGGTATTGGTTGTGGAAAAAGGTTAGTCCTATGTCAAGACATAGTTTAGTAGAAATCATGTAAGGAAAAGTCCCTATGTAGTGATAGGATAACCCTGTAAAGTGAGAGAAAATGTACATAAGAAAAAAAATCAAAAATAAATGGAAAGTCAAAGAAAAAAGGACAAGAGAATTTACAAGAAAAATCACAATTGAAATAAGGAATTCATGTGAAAAGGAGACCTCATATACCTATGGAAGTTCTTCACAACCGTAGTCTACATAATGAAAAGGGTAAAGTCTCCATAGTACAGTCCATGAAAGTATTGTACTCTTCAAATTATATTTAACAAGGTATATGACTTAGATGTTAACAATGAAAAGACAATGTTTAAAGAGTGTTTAGTCTAGGAGCCAAAGGCTAAAAGACAAACTATCCATTACTATATTGCAAGCTTCATGAAAGAATGATAGACCAGGAAGAGTATAGAAAACCTTGATTAAATCCTAGAGATCATCATTCTCTAATTAGGGAGTGTCATGACTAACAAAACAGGGTATATGATGGTTCTCAAATACATAGCAGGGGATAAACAAAGGGTTATAGGTTAGAGTGAGCAAAGGTGTTACCAAGGTTGAAGTGTGCTGACAATTTTAACAAGCATTCCTTGAGATGTATTGTTGAGAATGTCATCAAAGAGAATGAATGAAAGTCTCTAATCTATAAAAGACACAATGCATAGTGACAAGAGGATTTCCATCTAAAGACAATGTGAAAAAATTAGGGGTCATTTGGTACACAAAAGGCAATCTAGGCCTATTTTGATAAATACAATTATAATATGGTGAAATGGGATAGATCAATGAAAAGGAACAAGGATTGTGTGATGACAAGCAACCAATAAAGAATGACTTTTAAAAGCTAGACAGTTTGTGTGTCGAATGTAGTACAAGGTTTGCAAAAATCAACAATTTTGGTTTCAAAATTAATGAATGTACACCTCAAAACAATAATATAAAAAATTTATCTAATTTGGAGCCTACAAATACTTGTCCTAATGAATGTTATAAATGACCTTACTCGTGTTGCATGTTTTGGCATGACATCAAAGTCAAATAAGAGCAAACTTCATAGGAAAATCACAAAAAATGGAAAAGCATCATAAAATAGGTTGCACCAATAAAAGAGAAATATTGCTTTATACTGAATGGAAGAAACAAAAATTAAAAAGATGCTAGAAGTACGAGTGAAATGAGAAATTAAAAGACTATATTATAAAACTCCTATGTTCATATGAAAATCAAATTCTTCTTTCCATTGTATGACCCAACCCCTATATGTTTATCATACGATATTATTTTCCATTGTGCAACCACACAAGAAAGTTACAAACAATTTGAAACTTATTAAGAGGCAAGTAAATTATAATTTTAAACCTTTTCTTTGTCCTACTATATGGTTCCCAATGGCCAACCAAATTGAATTTATGCTTCCTAAAGTTTTTTCATGTACTTCCATACAACATACTAAGAAGGACTTAATGAAATTAATAGTTTGTTGTCTATCATATTCTTTTCCTCTTCACATCCAACAGTGGCTTTTCCTGATATGAGGTCTATTCAAGATGTTGTCTTCATCATGTGGTAGTTACAAAAAAATCTACATGGAACTATACAACCATCAACAATAGTTTACTTGGTATGCCTTCTTCAAAAACTTCTAACTGTACATCTACACTTCCAATTTCTACTATACAAGATGTGGGTGTCATAATTTAGTTGTATGGGCATTGTAGGCTACTAATGATGTACAACCTATTATTTTTCATCTTTCTAGTGGTGTTTTACAACTAACTCCAAGAAATAGTATTGTATAGTTTATCTAAGAGAACCTTAATACCTAATTTTTTATGTGCATTCTATGTATCCTATTGAAATAATAGGTAGCTCTTTGGTTGCAACTGTACAAAATTTTACAATAAGTTCCTCCTTAACCTATGATGTTGGAAAAAATAAATTTGGTAAATTGGGAGAAAATAAATTCATTGCTTATTCATCCTTTTTTTTTATATATACATGAATAGAAAAAAGAGGAATAAACATAAGTAGAAACATCCAAATGGATGCATATGCATGGATGAAGGGTAATATGCATTGAATCAATAATATAGCTAAAGTTGTTTCTACTTACTATTTTCCCTTCAGAACCAACTCTTAGTGAAGTAAAAATCAATTGCAAAGCCACCATCCTTGCTATCATCTGGTGGGAAGGAACATGCAAACATGACATACATTTTCCATTGATCAAGCTTGTTCTCATTATCGTATGACTGCACTACCTTTCCACCCAAATTTGATGGAGTTATTTGTCTAAGATGTGTCACCTCCAACCTGTGAAATTTGACAAAGGATTTCAGTTATTCAATGCATGACAAGATTATTATTTTCTTGATCATAAATTGCCAAAATTAACTAACTTGCTATTTTGACTCAAGTTGCCCAGTACAATAAGAGATGCTTTCCTAGCACCAAATGCCATATAACATAGAATAATAATCATTACTAGTTCCAGGCTCATCCATTGGGGCAAAAAAGTTGCAAAATGAAGGAAACATGTGTGGTGAGTCTATGATGAATTTGATTGCACCTAAAAGATTACATTTCAGACCCTATAAAAGGTGAACAAGTGTTACAAAAAGAAGAGTAGGTCATTGGGAGATATTCGGAATTGAAGATGATCAAAGCAATTAAGAAATTTTGGGACACTGAGAAAATTAGTATTATAGTGAAGGGAATCATGCTTTTAAGTTTCATCTATTTGTCATAGATATCATGTTGAATGCTTGTTTATTAATAAATCAGAATAGATGTTGCATCTATAATTTCAAGTTTGCATATATAATTTCAAAAGACTACTTGATGTTTAATTTGTGTTCTTGATGTATTTGATATTTTTATATGTCAAATGTTTTTAAGTTTTTATGGATGCATATACCCTCATCACTAGTATTTTTTTCTAAATGTCGCACTCTAATCTAATCCTACAAACAAAACCATGATCTATGGTTATTGTAAGAATTTGTAATGTAAATTTCATATAGATAGCTTTGTTTCTATTAATCTTATATGCATAGATACTAGGTTTAGAAAATGTGATTCATTTAGGAGGTCGAAAAAATTGTACATCAAAAAATTAAAAAAAAAACATTTGCTAAAGTTTCCATTGGAATCTAAAAGCCTTGAACAAATCAAACAAATTGGGCCAGTCCAAGAAACCCTGCCATATTTGATAACTATCCTTATATGTGTGCTGGCATTTTTTACATGTTTTGGAATCACAAATTTGCTTACCTTCATAATAAGATATACTTTATTTGGATTTAATATTCTAATCACAAGGGTAAAGAATACAAAGGAAGAATTAAAAGATGAAACTTCAGGTATAACAAAGAATATACATGATTTGGTGCCATGGAGGTTGTATATTGTTGGGGAGCTCTTCTAGATGCATTTATCCAGTGCTCTCTTTTGCCAAGGATTGGTTTTGTAAAGTGAACTCTCAGCGGGGCTTATCCGACCCAATTGAGATCTGCTCTGCTGGGTTTAAACTGATTTGGTCAGGATTCATTAGGCCAAAAAAATCCTTCTTCCATTAGATGATGTGTCAACGAAAAGTTTCTTGGTGGTTCTTGTTAGTCTCTAATTCTAATGCTTGTTTGGTCTGTGATAGTGTTGAAACTATTTCTCAACTGTTTTATGATTGTCCTTGGTCCAAAAAAAATTTGGGATTGTTTTCAGACTTCTTAGAATCTGCTCTAAACAAGTCAATATTGATTGATGTGATATAATTGTTTTGTGTTATAAAATGTGATGAGCATTTATCCAATTTTTTATCTAAACTATGGTTTTGGTTCTCTTCTGAATTCTTTGGTTTATTTCCTTGAAAGAAATAAAGAAAGATGTGTTTCAAGGTTAGCAGAGGGAACTTGCAGGCTTCTATAGAGAAGTCACAGTTTCATTGTTGCTGATAGTGGCTCCTTGTCATCTGAGTCTAAGACTGAGAAGATTAAAATTCCAGAATGCTACAAAAGACTTGATTATCCAGATGTCTAATATGGAACTGATGGGTGGGGCATGTAAAGAATCCTGTTTCTAATGATGTCCCTCCTGATCACTACTCATATGCTATTAGTGAAGACATGGACAATGCTGATGCTACTTCTGCTCATCCTCATGTTCTTGAAAAAGTACATCCAGAAAGGTGGTTGCACTAATGTGTGGGTTTCCAAGTCAATTCTGCTGAGAATCAGGTTACTCAATTTTTAGATACCATTAACAAAAGGGATGGGTGAGTGATCTACTCTTGTTGTTCGTACTGGTATGATATTTCTATATTGCATTCTATTGTGATTTTGATATAGAACTTTTGCTCCTAGTTAGCTGCTCCAAGTTATTAATATGTTTTTGTGATCCTAAAATCTGTTTGGTGGTGTTTGTAGATTGTTGCTCAAGTGAGCTTCTGTTTTGTTAGACTTTCTATTAATTGGTTGCTCATTTGAGCCATAATTGTAAACCTTACCCAATATAATGGGAAAAAAAGAAATAAACCTCTACAAAAATTTAAATTTGTCTCCAGAATTGCACATGCAAGAAACTTGAAATACAAGTTTAAATAGAGTACAAGCATATGTGTTTACAACTCAAATGAAATGACACAATGCTTGCTTATATTCAAGTAACTCATAGATAAGAGGGAGATTTCATATTTGATTATAGTATGATAAAATTACAGTTAATTTCCAACATCAAAATTCAACTAATGTTTGTGAAAGATACCAACATCTAAGATGGTAGCAATCAAAGGCTGACTCCTTGAATTAATAAATTCCCTTTGAAATGAATGATTATATGTTGGATGTATGCAAAAATTTCATGTAGTTGCACAAAGATGGCACAAATTCACGTAAGGAAAACATAGAATAGTTGAAACATTATACCATATTGCTCAATGAAACATAAAGCTTTCTCTAGGAAGGAAGGACTTCCATCAATATACTCCAATGCGAGAAGGATTGGCCTACCAACAACTAAAGACTTCATAGGTCACCTGTCCCTCCCTACATAACACAGAAAAGTAAAGGTAAGGGTTCATTTTACACATCATTTCTTTAATCATTTAAATCAACTCAACATATATGTAGGAACAGCAGAGCTGGAGGCATGACATTTAAATCCTAAATAACAGGTTATCCTGAAATAGTTAAAAAAAGAAAACTGTTAGTTTACCTATAAAATGTCCTAAGATATGTAGAACAAACTTATTTGAAAAGGACTACCATGGTTATAAAATATTATATACTCAGAACAAAACACAAGTTTAAATTTGAGACATTATGGAAAAATATCACAACTTACTATGCTAAATCAAATTACATATGACAACATAAGATGGCATAATTTCTTCTACAATTACAATTTGTTTTAAACAAAAGAGACCAAACAAGAGCTGAAAATTAAGAGCTTCTAAACTAAAAAGTTGTCCCAATAACTTACAACGCTCTCCAGATCCTTCTATTGCATCAGCTGAGTCATTTCAAAATATACCATTCTACCCCATAACAATGGTTGCATTGGGTGCCTAAGCCAAAGCAAGTTCTAGTGTTGTATTCCATTCAAACAAATCCTCTAAAGTCTCTTCCTGAATGGTTATGAACAAGAAATGCACCTTTCAATAAGTCTAATGTAGATCTTAACAAAACTTAATGGCATTATAAATTATAGAATCAATAGGGCCATTGTATAAAAATTTCAATTAGCTATCAGTATGGAACAGGTGACACAAATAAAACACCATAAGTGTGAAGGCTCAACCATCACGTCCATCTGGAAAAAGTACAATCAATAACTTCTTATCTTCTTGAACAATCACACTGCAGGTTTATGCATACAAACTTAGACTAAGAATTTCTTTAAAATAAAAAGCTGTGGAAAAAGCTAAAACAGAAGACACACTGCAAGATATGTTATCAAGACAAGAATTGGTTGTTATTCTACCTTCTTGAGTTATTGAGGTCAATCCCCCCAGGGTTGAATTCACTTCTCCACCTTTTAAGCAAAAAAAAAATACCACAAAACTGTTAGTTATTCATTCAAATAAATCAGCAAATATTTGACACAGCCAACAATTAAATAATAAAACTCTATTACACCTAAATTACAAAACAAATGGGAAAGTGCTTATGGTCTTCAATCTGACTGGAATTCTCATAATTATAAATTATAATTACATCAAATTAGTATTAATGTCTCGACCAAAGCAAGAAAAAATATAGTAGCTAGGGCACTTGTCCCCTAGCCACAGGGATGTGTTTACGGAAGGAGGTTGCATGCCCAAGATTTGGGAAATTCGTAAATTCCTCACATCCCCTTGGGATGCCCAAATAAGGGGATTTCAGGGATAAGTATATCCTACCCTCTATCATGTGCTTTCTGTAATAGGCTAGGGAGACTTCTACATCACCATTTCAGGAAGACTCGGTTCCTATATCATAGGGTGCATCTGCATTGACAACAATCTCCCACAAAAGTCAGAAAGATATTTAAAAGTCTAGTTTTGAGTGCATCTTCTAAACACAACTAGATCATATCAGATGCCCTTGAAATGTTCCCTACAAGAAAAATATAAATTGTTCCACTTCCTGAGTCCTAAAACCCAATTAAAAAATAGAGAGAAAGCAAATTGATTTTAAAGTCACATTAAAAGATGGAGCTTGGTGGGAATTGGTTAAAGATAGCATAGAATTGATGGGTTGTCTCCATAGGTATGTTAGTCCACAAGAGTCTTCACTTCCATTGCTCTGTGCAAGTCCTATTGAATCACCATTGAATGTTATTCAACCAATAGAACACCTATGCACAGTAGTCTCTTGGCCAAGTAGGTGTGCCCTTTGAATCTAATGTGGCCTTTTACTCTGTTTATGCTTTACTTAGTGATTTTGAAATTGTATCTTGTTGCATTAAAAATAATTAAGAATTATTACTCCTCCAGTACAATGCTTTCTAGTAGATACAGCCAAGGATTCAGTTGGCCTACTAAAAGATATATGTTTAGACCATGCAAATAAATTGACCATTAATTAAGTTGTAAATGCTTGCAATACTTCCCAAGGTTGAATGATATTAGTAATTCCCAATTTTTGTTCTTTTTTCAAGAATCAGTTATGTCAAATTATAAGATTATCAGATTATGACATAATGAGTAGCACACTCTGTATTTACATGGCTCTATTATTCTTCCATGTTCAATTCAAGATTCTTTTACGTAATTCATTACAAAAACAACAACAAAAAAAATGTTCACAGATTCCCTCAAATTCCCTAAAATTTAATAAATGCCCATGTCCCTGGAACATGTCTACACATCCTCAAAACTTCATATGACAGTGACAAAAAGTATATTAATGACCACAAACAAACAAAGTATCTTAATAGAATTTTAAGGTACAAGTAGAAATAACATGAGAAGGCAATGAGAATTTCCAATAGGAGGTGACTAACTAAACTGAAATCAAAAGCACAATCGTAAAATAATCTATCACACAAGCGAGATGAACACAAGATAGATAAACCCTAAACATTTCAAGAAGATAATGTGATGTATTACAAACACTACAATAACCATTAGAAAGGAAAACCTACCATGCAAGAAGATGGGTGTAGTGAAGACCATGACAAAGGCATCACATAAAGTCATAATAATGCAATGTATTTGTATCAAGTGGGTAGAATTATCCCACATTAGCTATACCTCATAAATCTCTCCTTGCGAGGCCTTTATATTGATGTTGTAATAAAGAGAATATCATCTTGGAATTATATTTTGCAATAGAATTTTTTTCTCTCAAGGAGGTCGCACTCTCTAAGATGTATAGGATACCTATTACAGATTCATCACTACAAGCATATTTGCAACCATTTCCAAACATTGTAATATTTTTAGATGTTAATGCTTTTATTTAATAATATTTTACAAGTGGAATCCTAACAGAAAGAAGCCCTAGAAAACAATCTTATCAAACAATTTTCAATAGGAAAGACAAGTGATTAGTTTCCACTACTTAGTTAATTGTTGAATAGCTCTTATGACATCCTTGGGGAAAAATAGAAGACAAACCATCGGGGAGCATCATAAAACTATATTAACATAAAAGACCTAGGTTTCAAGTTCAACATCAAAAGCAACTAGGCTTTCCTCTCAAGCAAATATGCCAAAAAGTAATTAGAGATCTATGGAGAGCATCCAGGAGGTTGCATTGTCTAGACATAACGAGCTTGTGTTTCCTATGTCACAGATGACAAAAACTCCTTACAAGAGGAGGAGACAACAACAGGAACCTGCACTGAGGAAAAACAGTGATTCCTCATCATACCACCAATTCATGAAACAAGAACAAAAGTAAGATTTTGTTGACCAACAATTAACAACAATGAACAAAGTTTTTAAGAGTTATTAATCTGAAATATGAATGTCATCATACCAAAAGAGTCAGTCTTAAAAACTAAAATCATAAAGATCAAACAAGTTAGGTGTGAATCATATTGATTATACAGGAAGCATTTGAATGCCAGATCAAATAAGCAAAGAGCTCTTTCATGGTCTCCACATATCACAACTAACCCATAAGCACATTTCTTATAATATGTATTGTCACATTTTGTACACACTAATTCTTACAATGTCACCCATCCTAATATGGGTTCAACACATCTCATTCAAATTTTTTTTCTATAATTAATTGCCCTATATGTCTTAGAAATTTGAGCCTCCTTTCTTTTTCCATTGGGTTTAGTTACTAATAGCTCTTAAAGTCTTTTGCAACTGCTTGATTTCCTTAGGTTTCCTTTCCATATTATATAATATTTTAATCCATACATTTAATTTTTTAACTGTGTATTGATTACACCTTGATAGAAGAAATAGGAAACAAAATAGTTTGCAATGGCTCTTAAATGTAGAGTTATCAAAATAGATTTCTAATTCTGATTATGTATCTCATTGACTACTAGAAATTCATCTAGAATTGTCAACTTACAAAAATCCAGATCACTTAAGTTCTAGTAGAACTATCCTTTCTTGACTTTCAACATCTTGACTTACATAACCATAGCTCTCTAGAAGGTGTTGGCCAAACCCAACATTGATTGTTCATGCTACACATGAAAGCTGCTTACCCTATAGAAAACACACCAAAATTTGGAGTTCCTATCAAGCATTGTTGAGCAACTCCCTCCCATGATGACTAAAGGTGTTATATTTCACTTACTCTTGTGTTGATATAAAACACACAAAGGATACCACACGTTTTTGCAGGAGATATTCCTACCAACATCATCCCTCATCTGGTAAGTTAGAGAAGTAGTTAGATTAAATGGGAAATGATTTCAACCTAATAAAGACTCAAACATAGGTGTGACCATTTATGACAAATAGATGATAGTCTGATTTGGTAACCTGAATAATTAATGATAGCTGATCTTATCAATAAACTGAAAAAGACTTGTTACACCATATTCGGGCCTTGCTAGACAACATAAGAACTCTCCTCATGTCATTGGGTTTGAATTTTACTTCATACTAAAAAAAGACCTACTTGTATTTTTATTTTCCCCAAGCATTATCAGTTCTTCCAAAAATGAGAAATTTTTTATTTCTAGATGGCAATCACCCTGCATAAATCATAAATTGCAATGAGAATTGATAGTGTGATTCAGTTTGAAAATTATAAAACAACAAACACAAGCCTTCCTTAAGGTATTGAAAACCTTTCTTTTAACTTACAAGATCATTCTTAAATAAGACCAAAGATGTTCGCGTAAGAATAAACCACCGCTTTTTCCATGATTTCCACCCTAACCTTGCATACATATCAAAAGTTAACTTAGTCAATGTTCCCATTAATCATGCTTGAAATATAATAGATATCAGATAGCATATTGGCTTGAAAACAACATATTTTATATAATCTACTTTGCATAAAGATGCAAATCCAGGAGCCTTGGTAATAGAGACAATTTCTTTCCAGTGCACAGTACAAGATGATATGCAAATTATAAACTATCGTGATATACTTGTTACATTAGAACAACATATATGGAAATGAAATTTCAGAAAAAAAATCAAAGCAACACAATTGCATTGTAAAATGCAAAGCCATTAACAATTGAATAGGTGTGCAAGATCCAATCATTACTTTTAAGATATTTTTTTGACTGAAAGTGCTCAATAACAGATACAACGGATTAGCCACAGGAGAGGAAACTTTCTACTTCAAATCTTCAGTAATATTCTTACAGGTGAACTTAAATGAAGATCCAGAGAACAATTGTTCCACTTTATTCAAAAGGCAACAAGGAAGGAAGGCATTTACTTGGCCAAAACATGAAGTAGGAGATGGGTGTTCTTGAATGGAAAAAAATTCAAAAAAATTTGTAATAATGATCCCCAATGACCAAAGGTAGCCAATGGAAGATCAAAGGAGTCTCTTGTAGTCAATAGAGAAAGAAAGTCAGTCCTTGAAGAGATTGTAACAAAGATTTGATAACCACAAAGCACAAGGTTCAAAGCAATGAGATCATAATGTAAAAACAAAAGAGAATTTTTTTGTTTTTATCAGAACAATGATTTTAAGGATTGACTATGAAGAACAATCATCATAACATAGCAGTGAATACAAACAATGACAGTGCCAATGAGTTATCAATACAGTGGATAAAGAGTTCCAATTTTCAATGCATGATAACAATAGTCCAAGGCATGCAAGGGATAGGAATGAAAGACAATATATAGAGGGAAAATAGTTGCAAATGATCACTGTTATATCAAAGCATATGAGTGTCAGAGGATCATAGCAAAATGAAGGAGATAATACCAGTTGTTATGAATGCCATGTGACTCGATATCATGCACAAAGAAGATGTAAAAGACCATGGAATAGAGTGAAAAGGGATCAAAGTCAATGAGATTCATTGAATGTCAAAGAGCATTATCATTATATCAGTGAAAGCACAAGATTGTAACAACAATGAAGCAATGGAAAGCAAGAACATGATATGCAACTATGGATGTGAAAATCTGCATATGGTTAGCATTTTAAAACCAAACTAATCATCAACATCCCTATGAAATAACTCCACATGCTAATAATGCCATCTAAGCAACAAAGATCTAAGTAGATAAATTGAAAGCATATAATGAAACATGGAGCAAATTATATCTCATAGTGGATTGGTGCTATTGTTGAAAATAGCCCTTTCCCAATCCTTGATAGATAAGCTAGTGATGAAATTGTTATGAAGATGGAGATGATAAATGGATATGAAAAAATTAGTTCTCAGTTTAAGAGAGTGACTTTGCATTAGCTTTGTGGATGATTTGTTAAGAATGATGCCTCTATTTAAAGATTTTCTTGATGAGAGATTGGCCAAATGGGTGAATGTGGGACTAAATGTAGACCAATGAAAGAAGGCCACTTGTCAAGTGATAGGCTTGATGCATGTGCAAGATTTGGGAAATGTGCCCAAGAGAGGGAGTTTCAAATTCAAATTATGCAATAAATTTTGAGAGGGGGACAAGAAAATGAGAAATAAATGCAATGTTGGAGGGACAAATCAACTTGTCATATTTTTCAAACTTGAGGGAATATTCCCCATAAATGCCATGTTGAGTGAAAATGATGATTTTAATAAATCAATAAATTGATTTATTTGTGCAAGTGGCATAATCTAGAGAATGCAAGTGGTTAGGATTAGTATTTGATCATTGTTAGGTTAGCTTAATGATGATTAGGTGAGTTTGACTTTCATGACTTAAATATTTGGTTTATTTAAATCAGAAAAGGATGAAATATGGATTTGGAGATTTAATTAAATAAATTTTTGGTTTATTTAATTAAAGGGATGATGTTTGATTTATTTGATTAAGAGGTTGATGATAATGTTTGTTTA